>JAAGAY010144811.1:0-45380 GCA_011801015.1 Ardeotis arabs | reverse complement strand
CCATGGGCTGCAGGGGGACAACCCGCTCCACCATGGTCATCACCAGAGGCTGCAGGGGAATCTTGGCCAGGAGCCGCATTACTCCTCCCCCTCCTTCTGAACTGACCTTGGCGTCTGCAGCTGTTTCTCTCACAAGAAAAGTTCGTTCTTCACAACAGGCTGGCAGACGCCTCTCAGGATCTTTTCACACCACCCATCTCATCTCCTCTCCACTTCATGCAGCTGGGCCGGGCCGAGTTGGGCCGGGTTGGCTGCCTGGCGAGAGGCCAGAGGGTGAGGCTTGCAAGGCCCACGAGGCCTGCGCCTCCCACTCTGGGCCTCTGCCCCCGCTCAGCTTCTTCACATCTTGTCTTCTCCTTTTTTTTTCTGTTTTCTCCTTCTTAAATACATTATCGCAGAGGTGTTATCACGGGACATTCTGCTACCAATTTTGTCAGGAAAATAATACTCCTAAGAATTTATTGTAAGGTTGCATTTATGGTCCTTACAAATTTTTACAGTATATATATATATATATATATATATACTGCTAATAACAAGGATTTGAGCCATGCTATTAAAATTTTATCATCTAGTTGAAGAATTTTATGATTGATACAGTAAAAAAAAGAACTGGAAATGCTGCTTCTATGACCTGATTTTCCTTGACTGTCACAAATACGTATCACTTCAATGAGTACAAAAGTATATTATGGATTGGTTCAGAAACCGTTTTTCACATACACAAGCTTTGATATTTGCAAGAAAGCAGAGTTCTTTTATCTCAGATAACCAGCATCTAAAGTATTATGGGGAGCATGTCTAAGTAAACAAAGAAGCAAAATCAGAAACACAAATCAGTGTAAACAAGGGAAGGATGAATGGTAATGGGGGCTATCAGTCTGGCTAAACAGGTTCTTCTTGGACCTCAGGAAATAAGAGGGAAGTTTACAGAAAGCAGAAGCTAGGTCATATTAGAGGGGAAGATGATAGAGTAATAACACAAAGGGAGAATATCAGGTAGTTCAAGACACAAAAAAAACAAAGTTAGCAAAGGACATAAAAGGTAAAAAGAGAGGCAATATGAGTGATAGAAGGAAATGCTGTGGGAAATGTATGCTGTAATATATGCTGTAGGAAAATATTATGTTACAGTTAAAAAGAGAGGGAAATTTATTGGGAAATGACATCAAGGTCAACAGCTATATGACAGTTGTTGCATCAATGTTTTCAAAGAATGAATGACATTTGTAATCAAGTGACCTGAAAAGGCCTTGACTCTGTCTAAGCACTGCTCAGCAGTAACTACAACATCCCTGTGTCATCAACACTATTTCCAGCACAAATCCAAGACATAGCCCCATACTGGCTACTATGAAGAAAATTAACTCTATCCTGGCTAAAACCAGCACCCTCTGACTGTTGTAGCAAAACAAAATGAAACAGGAAGAGGATAGGTTACTGGAGCAGAATGGAAATGGATCTTGATAAACTAGAGAAATGTCCTGAAAAAATAAGATGCTATTATGAATGTAAAGTTTTCTACGTAGGCACAAGCTATCAGTAGCATAACTACAAGCTATGAAATATCTGATTTGGCAACAGTGTTACAGAAAAAGTCCTTCAGATAAAATGGATTACAACATGAATATGACTTAAAGATTAACATTTTGGAAAGGACTTATAAATGGATAAATAGTATGTATAAACAGTTGCCTAGCTGTATCTTAAGTTCATTGTCCAATTTTGGATGCCATAATTCATGAAAGATGTTGACCAGTTGGACACAACCCAGAGAATGATCAGAGATTTAGAAAACATTAAAAAAAAACAACAAAAAAGTTGAAACACGATTGTTTAAAATCTAAGGGAGACAAGGCTGTAGAGAAGAGTGACAATAGCCTTAAAAAGCATAAAAGACTACCTCAAAGAGGAAGGGAGTAATTTGCTCTTTATCGTGTACAGGACAAGAAATAGTCTGCTTAAACGGCAGTATGATTCAGCTTAGATGTCAGGAAAACTTTTTTAACAACAAAAGTAGTAATGCACTAGAACAAATTGCCCCAAAGGCTGTAGAAATCATCTGAAGTCTTTGAGAACAGGTTAAACAAGCACCAGCAAAGATCACTTAAAGTTAGTCTCGCCATGGAGCAAGGGGATGGAAAAGGATGGCATGCTCTTCTTTTCCAGGTCTATTTTTTAATATTTCTATGGACATGCTAGAAAAGAATACCAGCCATGGACTGAAATTATACAACGTTTTGTCAAGTGTAACTGAATCCTGTAATGGATATATAATGCCAACAGCAGAGAGAAGGTGTGGGAGTGCTTGCCAAGCTCAGCAGAACTCAAGTTCAAGGTTAAGCTACTGCTGAGATTAGCAAGAAATGTTTGCCTTTCACAGGGAATGCTCCTGCTTCTGTTTCCACCTCCTACCTGGGGATCTGGAAGGTCTGTCTCTGCATCCCAGTCTCCTGCTTTATTCCTACTGTAGTATTTCAGTGGTAAAACGAGATGGAATTTGAATGTACTCTTACTGTATTAAAATCCCTCCCTGTTATTGACGTCAGTGTCTTTAAAGACCATTTTGTGATCTAAGATTATTTATAATGCATTTTCTAGAAATTTATCCAAAAAACCCTAAATTCCTGTGTTTTTAGGAATCAGGCCAAAACCGCTCCAGCTTATCTATTGGGATGAAATTCTGGAAAACCAGGAGCCAATATGAAAACTCAAAATCTAGAGGCAGGAGAAATACAAGCAGCTGAAAAGGAAATGACAGGTTATGAGCTGAGGGGCTGCAGTGTGATTCTCTTGAGCCTGTGCTGAATCAAGTACCTCAAGCACAACTTTGGATATGGCCTTAACAAAACCCAGTTCCCCTAGTTAACCACAGTGTGTGTTTGAAAAAACTTACCTTTATCCACCAGAAAGTATACAGACTGATGTTGGATGATAAGTAATGAAGAGAAGAAATGAGAGAGAGAAGTAAGGTCAAAACCACTGATCTTGGACACATTACCTCTTAAAGTAGCTGGCTAGGATGCTCAAGAAACAAAGGCAGAGATCAAGTGAGACACCAGGTAAATTCTTATGTATGTCATTAGGACTAGCATGTGACAGGACTATAGCATCGTGCATGGATATTTCTGTTTAGTATGCTAACAAACTTAAGCTACAGAGAACCTATGTCTCCTGATGATGTTGCTTATGTGAGTAAAATTAATCACATTTTTAAGTATTTGTATGACTTAATATATTTTCCTAGACTTACTTTTGAAATATGCCAAATTAGCTTCTTAGAAATTTCTAATCATTTTTTTTAAATGTAGAATGAATCTGTTCTTTTCTGTATAATCTTGAGATTTAGCTTAGCACCACGATGAATATATCCTTCCACTAACATCTTACTGAAAAAGCCACTTACTGCAAGTTTCTCAGTCAACATGTACTGATCGATGCAGAATAATCATAGAATTGTTAGGGTTGGAAGGGATCTTCAAACGTCATCTGGTCCAACCCCCTTGCAAGGAGCAGGGACATCCCCGACTAGATCAGGTTGCCCAGAGCCTTGAACATTTCCAGGGATGGGGCATACACCACCTCTCTCGGCAACCTGTTCCAGTGTTCCACCACGCTCATTGTAAAAAAATTATTCCTAATATCTAATCTAAATCTACCTCCCTTTATTTTGAAACTATTACCCCTTGTCCTGTCACAACAGGCCCTGCTGAAGAGTTTCTCCCCGTCTTTCTTGTAGGCCCTCTTTAGGTACTGGAAGGCTGCTATTAGGTCTCCCTGGAGCCTCCTCTTCTCCAGGCTGAACAGCCCGAGTTCTCTCAGCCTGTCCTCATAGGAGAGGTGCTTCAGCCCTCTTATCATCTTCGTGGCCCTCCTCTGGACTCTCTCCAATAGGTTCATGTCCTTCTCATGTTGGGAGCTCCAGAACTGGACACAGTACTCCAGGGGGGCTTTCATGAGAGCAGAGTAGAGGGGCAGAATTACCTCCCTCGACCTGCTGGCCATGCTCCTTTTGATGCAGCCCAGGATGCAGTTGGCCTTCTGGGCTGCAAGGGTGCTTTGTCGGCTCATGTTGAGCCTCTCGTCCACCATCAATGATGGACGAGATGGACTTTCTCAATTATGAGAAAGTTTTTCTTTGTATTACTTTGAAGGTATCAACATATCCTGAAAGATCTTTCAGAATAGCATCTGTGGTTTGGAAAAATTGTCTGAACATCATTATTTTAAAGGTGCAAAATTTTCATCTCAAACTTTTAAAATATTGTAATAAACTATTGCCTCTGGTAGAGTAGAAAGAACATGTGCATTCAAAATTTCTAACAGTAACTTAGATTAAAGTTATTAAATTTTATTTTGATTTTATATTTATTAATGATTAAAGGGAACTAATTTTACAGAATAAAGTTTTCTTTTAAATTTCAGATGGCTCTTCACAAATGACACAGTGCATTTAGTTGTGGATTCCAGCACTCTGTAAGATATTAAGAAAATCACTCTCTGAAACAAGAAAATATTGAAAATTTATTCTTGTCGGGATGCCTTTTGCCCTTTGTATTCAAAATAATAAATTCATTTCACACTAATAAGTGAAAAGAGCCAGATGCATCAGAAGTAAGAAAGGTTCATCAGTCAGGGAAAGAGGATAGAGGGAGCCTGAAAACCAGTCTTGATGACTGGTAGTTTATGATCTGAATTCATTAACTGAATCTATGGGGCTGTGACTCCAGTGAAAAAACACTTTGAAAAGTGTGGAATAATCAGCTGCACATTCTGAGTAGATGCATATGGACTACATGGATAAATACATGTCTCTTTTCAAACATTAGGACTTATGGACACCGATTGATCCTGTAGTTTTGTTTTTATTTAAAAACAATTTTAACTGAAAAAACAAATCTCACTGTCTTGGTCATTAGACAATGATCTAAACCAAACCAAAACAAAACCAGGCTGTTGGTTCTTTCAAATATTTACCTGTTATTTGTGGACAGAAGGGAAAATAGCTGTGTTAAGTAATGACCTGGCACCCACTTCCCTTCCACCAAAAAGCAGTTTCACAGCTGGCAAACAAATTACTCCCTTGCAACAGTGCTTTAGAAAAGAGCTCCTGTTCTGTCTACTTTGGTTGAGAGACGGCATATTGAATGTGTCAGGCTTGGACTCTGCACCTTTGTGAAATCTCATCAAAGCCTAGTGCCTGAGCAGCTTTGAGTCAGATGCCAGAAGTGACAAAAGGGCCAGCTAACCACTTGTGGCTGCCCGCCTGGCAAGCCGTCACTCCGCTGTCAGAGAGTAATCATCTTGATAGGCCTTGTCACACAGGAAAATAAGTTATTATAGAGAGGAAAACAACACACAGAGCTAGGCTCTGCCTCTAATATTTTAAATTAGTGTCACATTTAGGCATCTTGCCTTATTACTTGGATGAGATTATGAGCAGAGTCTACCCCCTCCTTTCAGATTTACGCTCATTCCCTTTCTAATGTGGTTTATAGGGTGCAAAATTTTAATATCAGCTTAGATGTGCCACTTGGTTCATTTCTTTGTTGCAGTGACTCTGCAGGCATCTGATCCTTGTTGCTTTAAATAGTCACTATCACCCACCCGCATGAAGCAAATATGGAGAAAGCACAGATGGCAGCCCAGTCAAAATGCTTGCTCTTTGCCTCCACAATGCACAGACAAGGAGAGGCAGAGGTTTTGTTCCACCAGTGGGAAACAGAAGATATCGGAAGAGAGAAATTAAAAGCACAGCGTGTTTAAGCCCTCCTTTCTGCCTACACTGCGGAGCTATCGAAAGCTCTATGTCAGCACATTTGTCTGTGGATAACAAAAAAAATTATGCTTTCCTTCTTGCTGAGGTGCTTGAGGTAACGGAAGAGGAAACCTGAGGGATTCGCATTCCTGGAGAACAAAATGTTGTCCTAGAATGCTTGTTTTTATCTCAGCTGAGTAAAATTACAAAGAATTAGAACAGTTGCTCATTAATGCTCATTTCTCATAAATAAATGGACAACATCTACTATGTCCAAAACTCTGTTTCACTTTTCACCTTTACTACAACTTTTACTAGGCTACTCAAGTGCCGTGTGCAGTTTTTCAGAAGGAAAATCTGATATCAAAACGTAAGTGTAAGTTCTGGGAAGAATGAAAGTAGGTGGATTTCTGCTCAGTAATCCAGTGCTGTAAAGAACAAAAGTGATATAAAATCAAATATCATATTAAAATGTTACTCTTTACCAGCCGGGAGGAAAATATTTTCAAACGTGTATATTATCTGCATAATAAGCTCTGATGGACTTCATTAAAACAGGTATCTTCTATAAATAAAATACTAAATTTGTTTCTGATTCTAACCACACAATTTCAATATTTATGAGGCTCTGAAGTAGATTTAAAGGTATATTGTTCTTGATGAACATATAAATAATAGATTCTGAGCAAAAGCTATTTCTACAGTGTTAATAAAACAAAACTATTGGTTACATTACAGCTAATTTAAAAATGCATTTAATATATAACACTTAGGAAACTGTATTTATGGTCTTGCCATATGCCTCTGTGTGGCCAAGGAAAGACAAATATCATTCTTAATAATATTACATGCTTATGCCTGAGGGGGACTTATTTATTTAATTTAATGATTTAATTATTTTTTTCCCACACAGGGAATAAAATATGCCTTAAAAAATCAAGAATATGACAAAGTTTGAGACCTGATTCCTTTTTCCTTCTACAGAACGTTTTAAAATCCTTCCACA
This sequence comes from Ardeotis arabs, assembly GCA_011801015.1. NCBI lineage: Eukaryota > Metazoa > Chordata > Aves > Otidiformes > Otididae > Ardeotis > Ardeotis arabs. The sequence continues at coordinate 38,616 of JAAGAY010144811.1, read as the reverse complement.
TCAATTCAAGTTTTGAATACCTAATGATGGTCACAGATATTTTACTATAAGATAAACACTGAATTTTAACTTATCCTAACTGAGTTTTCGAGTTTTGGAGCTATCTTTATTGACTTCATGTTAAGCATCCTTTTGTTTTGCTCCACAGCGTGATATATGAGGTTTGAACTTAACTTTCTTCTTCCATTAGAATTCAGTGGCATTTGGGGACCTAATTCTTCTAGTTTTCTTTGCATAGTTTTGTCTGAAGTAATAATGGCTAAAACTTATGAAGTCTTGAGTCTTACTCTCTGTTTTCTTATTTCTCTAAGTCTTACTAAAGTGGAGTTATTCTTCTAAAGATCTCTTTGTTTATTTCAAATAATCTTTATTTATACTTCTCTCTTTCTGTTTGATTTTAATATTAGTGTTTCCTCCATCTTTATGTTTCTGTTTAGGACATACATATTTCTAGTAATACTAATTTCTAGTAATATGATTTTTTGTGCTTCAAGACCCTTAATTTTACTATAATATCTCTAATAATCCACTTTAACATATAACAAATTTATTCACTTTAAAAATTATTTATATTCCAGCACAAATCTACATCCGCATGCCCCCTAAGTTTATTACTTTAGTTTCTCTTGAGTTTTTTTGGCTTTCTTTCTTTTCTCCATCTCTCCTGTTAAAACTGTCTATGGTTTCTTTCGGGAAACAGTTGTAAGTGCAATCCAGGGAAAACTTCATTTAACCATTAGATTTATTAGACAATCCCAGCAGTCATTAAGGAAGAATAATTTAATATGTTCTTTTACAGACTGGTCAAAACCAAAGTAATCAAAAATTCTTCATTTAAAGTTGTTCCCTGGTTTAGAAGACATATAAACATGTGTAATTGGGATCACCACAAGAGAATGATAATACGTAGAGGAGGTAATATTAAAGAGAACAGATGAGATCAGAACTGAACTTATGAAGCTTTTTTTATCTGTGAGGACCAATGTACTGCAGTTGAAGCACGAAGTACCCATGGATCAGGAGTTCTGTTGTATCATTAATCCATTTAAGTGGCATGTGGGCTAGAAAAGTCAAGAAATTCTAACGCAAATCATCAAAAAGTTCGCACGAACTTAAAATGCATGAATCAGCTGTAGATGTAACCAATGTGCCCTCATATTCATCCCTCACAATGCTGGGTGCTTTTCTCAAAATAGAAAAGGACCTAAAGCCCTTCTGTACCCTTCCCATATACCTCTGGATTCAGAGCCCTCCCAGGCTACAGCGTGGCATGGAATGAGTTGCTGGAGGACGGGTCTCAGCGACTCTTCCATCACCCTCCAGGGAAAGGTAAGGCCTTGCCACCCATGTGTCCATTTGAAAAGATAGGGCTTGTATTAGTCTGTTACACTTGGAGTAAGTACATAATATTTTAGAATTATTATCAGAGGCACAAGTGAGATACTCATTTTGGGCACCACAGCAACTTTTCCAGACATTTAAAAATAATTATCATGACTCTTTATTAGAAGAGCTAAATATTTATTTTTTTTTACAAATTATCATAAGAAATTTTGGTGGTATATAAATTTCTTCAGTGAACAAAGTTAATTATCACTGCAAAGTTGCCATCTGTCAAAATGCTTTTAAAAAGTATTTTGTCACAAATTATAAATCTTTGATAAGCTTTCTAATATTAAATGTATTGCGAAACACATTTGCTTTCTAGATGATATATATAATGAACAGCCTCTCATATTTTACAATGAAAGCAAAATTTAAAATAAAACTGTAATGTTTTTCCCTTTACTGATGAACAGTATGTATGGGCTGCACTGTCTTATTCTTGTCTTTTGTGTGGATAAGAAAAATAGGAGCCAGGAAGAAACAGAAAGAAAAATAATAAGGAAAAAACTCCACTATTTATTCAAAGAGACTAACTGAGAAACTAATTCAAACCTTATTAATCTTATTTGGGAAACTCCCACTGGCTTTAGTCATTTTTGTATCCAGCTCTTAAATTAGGTAATTAATATTTTGAATCGCATTGATTCTAAGTACCACATAATTTATGTTTAGGTATTCTTCTGACTTCCAGAGCATTAGGGAAAAGTGCTGTGAGCAGAAGTGTGTACAGTTCATACAAAGCAGTATGCTGTTTTACTGCCAAAGCATAAATCTTGTTTTATTTGTCTATCTGCAAACAGATTGTCTCTAAGTTATTAAATGAAACAGTAGTCGAAGGAAAAATGGTCAGACCTTTCATTCACTTAAAGAACCAGAACACTATAACCAAGAGGGTTACGGTTTCTGTCTTCCAGTATTATGGGGCGTATATCCAGTTTATCATGATACTCAGAATAGTTCGTTCAGGTTCTCAGTAACAAACATAACAGAAAATATATCATGAGTCTCTAAGGCTGTGGGTGCCTCTGGCCAAGGGGGGAGGTTTCATTTAGTGAACTTTCATGAGGTTCATACTTTCATACTTTCCCCGAAGTACCTTGCTTCAGCAATTCTAAATGAAAACCCAAGCAATTAGTAATGTTCAGTAGCTATGAAGTCACTCTTACAGTGTCAGTGACACATTTAGATGCATTTGAAATGAAAAAAGATCCAACAGTGCAGTACTCACTATCTGTGCACACTGAATTTCTCCTAATATCTTTCTTCAAATGCCATACTTTAGGGTTCACACTCCAGGCCCTGCTACGCAGTGCCTTCACTCAGCAGTATCCCTGGAAGAAGGCTATGATAATGGACATGACAGCCTTTGCCACAGGAATTGGTGATCAGTTTGTTCTGGGCAATAAGAATACCTTGTGCTTAGAGACTACTGCTCTGGATTCTTAATATCATTTAGGGCTCAGCACTGCCTATTAAGTCTTGCCTAAAATAAGTGTTGGTACAGGTGTCAATAGCTCCCAGAGGGAGCTTGGGAAAATAATAAAAAGGTTAAGTGCAGAATACACTACTCCTTGTGACTATAAAGAATATGAAGTTATGGGACAGAAGGGTAGAGGAGCTGCCCATTGCTGTGGCTGTACCCACAGCAGCCAACAAGAGACTGAGGGGGAGTGCAGTGCCTGGGACCATGGTCCCAGGCATCATCCCCTGATCAGTGATAGTGATGATCTTTTAGTCCCCTTCTATTCTCTGCTCTCTGTCACTAGATCCTGCATTTGCCAGAAGAGAGATAAATCTATATAGACTCACAGCCAAATCACAATCTCCTTTTCCGTCTCTGTGGCTGTCTGTATGTGGCTTTCTAGTATCATTTCCCAAATACTCTGCGTATCTGGGAAGGAAGTTCTTCTAGTCTACTAATGTTTGAAATTTAAAATTGTTTCTTATTCCAGAAGAAAATTAATTGAAAGCTTATGAGATGCTCTTCTGCAGTCATTTTGATTGAGGGTTAATAACGACGTGAGTACTGCAGATGGAAGAAGAAGAGAGCCTGCATACTGTGCTGTGTGATTACAGAGTTAGCAGAATTAATTTCAAGTGCCCGTTTCAAAAGATATTTAAGCTAGTACTACAAAAGATAATTAGTCCAAAAAGGGAAGCTGAGAGAGGAGAATTCCAGAGAAGCCGATAGCCTAGACAGTACCTGTGACATGACATGAGCTTGGGGTACTCTGGTGTTGGTTTGAGACAACTGGCTATTCCAGAGATTTTTCTCCTGCTTTTTACTGACTGAAAGCATTTCCAATTAAAACTGTTTTAGGTTATGCTGGCTCTTGCCTTCCCTCTCCTACCTTTAACTACTCCCAAAGTACAACTGAAGAAATTAATCCTAACCTGTTCATGTTTGACACAGACTCATGTTTTGAGCAGATTCAAGTCTTGAGCATAACTTTTCTTGTACCTATTTTCCTTGAATTTGCTTATAATTGATACATTAACATTTGTGACTACTCAATCCACTGATAAAAAGCATTTTTAGAGATTGCAACAATTATTAATGATAATGATTCCTCCTAGTGAGGAAACAGCAGCAAGGAGAGTGCTCAAAGTCTCCCTGAAGTGATATTGCTTCTGCTGATGTTGTTCCAGGACCAAACGTCTTCAGATTCAGCTTTCTCTGTCCCCTCTGATTTTCTGAGCCAGCTTAATCTCTTCTGACAAAAAGTACTTTATTATTCATTTAGAATTAATATTATTGTATTTAGAACTAAGTAAAACTCATCACATATCAAAAAACCCATAAATTCTAAACAACATCTCTTAGCTGTTTATTTTGAAGATTTTTCTCAGCTTTCGTATTGTTTTGTGAATGGCATCTACTTTTCTTGTTGTTTTGAACTAGAGTGTCTGAATTTTTGGTATTGTTGGATATATTTGCTGTAAGTGTTTTCCCTTATCCAACCATGATCAGAAGACTTATATAATGAAATCTAGAAAAAAAAAATCAAGGATTCACTCATTTAGCTGCAGAGCTCACAGTAGTCATCCTGCAGCAATGATTCTCCCTTCCCTCTATGTTCTGGGCCACAGACAACAGAGTCCAGTTTTAGGTGGTTTTTGCTTTTTTTCCAACCTCTCCATGGACTTGGATAGTGTTCTCTGATTGCTGAGAGACTGTCTGCTGCAATAACTATCTTCTTCGCAAACAGTAGAGATGTCATTCAATAAGGTGAGGCTCATCAGCATAAAAACATAACATAGGATCTCCTCTCAACAAGAAAATATCCAGTAACCTGACTGCTGAACAAATTGAATCTATTCTTGAGTTTTAATATAAGACAGATTTAAAAAGGACCAAACTGCAGTTCTAGCAGATTACAGATAAGAAATGAGAGAAAAGACGAGAACAAATCCTTCTTTTAAACTCCAGACACAGTAAGATGCCAATCTATCATGCTTTTACATGTTTATGCCAATGACTCCTGATCTTTGAAGATATCAGAAGACTAGGATCCCAGTACATTAGTAACCATATCTCTGTTATTACTCATTTCAGACCATGAAGCAAACCTGATGTTATCTGAATCTATTTTATTCTCTGGCCTCCCACATCCCGTCATCTTTTAATGGCTTTTGTTTCTTCACTGATGTCTCTTTTTATACTCACAGCCACATCTCAGTAAGTTTATTACCAATTCATGGCCGAGGCTGAATTTCTATCTCTACAGAAGCAAGACTCTTAGATGTAATTAGCATTCAAATCGGCCAATTATTTTATATTTGTATATGCAATAAATTTTTCCAACATTCAAAATGAAATAAGTGCTTCAGTTCTCAGCTATAAGGCAAAAAGATTAGTGGCAGTTGTACTGTGAATATAAAAATTAAACCATCATTAGTACAGATGAATCAATTAAGTGTGCCATCGTGACAACTTTAGTGTGCATATATTATGCAAATACATAAAACATAACCTTTCCTCACTGCTTAGAATTTACTAAAATAAAAATATTATGCTCTGGTGAGACTAAAATAGTGAACAAATTCAGAGCACTGTTAACTGCTAATTAGCTGATACTTTCTACTGTAACCTTTTGTTCTTTAATTTTTAAACTAATAGATTGCATATTTAAGAAGGGAGAGGCAACTAAGAGAATCTACTTATGTAAATTACAATCAAATCCTTTTCTTTCAGAGACTTTTAATTTTCTCTTTAAAGTGTGTGTGTGCTTGGTATGCAATATTCTTGATTCACAGCTAACTATGGAAAACAATCCATGAAATAGTTCTCTTATTCAAAGTTTCGCAGCACCACCATATTCATGTTTTTACTGTTGCTCTGATGGCAGGTACCATAGTGTCATTATATCCCATGCTTACAAACCAGATAATTTATTTTCATTCTCAGTGTACCCTTGGGGCTTTTTTTTTAGAACTCATTCATCTTAAGACTCTACCTTTTCAGAAGAAATCTGCATATGTTAAAGTAATTTGAAATATTTTGCTAATATCTAAAGAATACTGCTGAAGTCCCATAAACCTTCCTATTTTTTTTACCACTCAGGCTTTTATATATTGCTTCTTTCCAGAATAACGCCTTTTGTTCAGAGCTAATGTTGAAGTCAGAGACACTGAAGTCTTATAAATCGTTGCTTTGACAAAACCTGACTTATTTGTTCTGTTGAACAATCTCATTAATATCATGATGTAGTGAGTGAGCAAGGATACCTCTATAGTGTAAATCTCTCCTATTTTTTTGCTACTGGTCATAATTTTTGCAAACCAAACATCATTCTAGCTGAATGGTCCATGCACAGTATTTATAAATTCTAAGTTCATTCAAATAATTGTAAATGCTAAAGCATCTTAGTGAGAAATCATCAAATCAGTGTGCACAAAGCCATGACTATAGCCCTCCTATAGCACTTCTGTGAAGTATCCCTTACTGCAATCAGTCCATAGTACAGGAACGAGGTCAGGTTGTTTATAAACACTAACTCACTGAACGAGGACGAAGTCTGTAGGCTCCTGCATAGCCCTTGGAGACACACATCATCCTCTTGCGGTAATTCAGCACAGCTAACCTAGGCTCTTGTTCTGATAGATCCCCCAGGAAAGCCAGCTATGATATTAGAAGACAACTATGGATATTAGCTGCACAGGGGAAAAGTAAACTAATGTGAATGACTCCTTGTATGGTTATAATGAACAAGATACCTTATGTTAACTATTAATATCTATAATTCTCCAAAACAATCTTAAAAGCATGAAACTATTGTAAGGAATAATCTGAGGGCTTTTTTTTTTTTTTTTGTATTGGGGGGTGTGTGCGTTAGTTGGTTGTCTTTTTTTTTTCTGGTTTTTTTCCCCCCCAGGGAAATGCAATCCAGGGAAGTGAAAGCAAGCCATAAAAAGCAAATCCTGATGCAAATTTAAGCTAAGAAACCAGTGACACATCTCTATACTTATCTGTTTAGTCACTAAAAAAAATACAAAAAAGAAAAACTCTGAAGTTTAGATTTAAGAAAGGCTACTACTCTGCACACTTACCCTGTTATATATAGATATGTATGTAGATATTATATTAGGTTTAGTAGAAAAATTGTACATATGCTCGCACACATTTTGGAAAATATTACTCAGTTAAATGCTTCTTCATCAAAGAGAATGATGTATTTGTTTTGTGCAAATCATGATCCACTTAAAGTTTCAGTGATTTCCTGTACTATTAGTTATTCCATTTGCTCATGGAATTGTTTCTCAAAGGTTAACCATGAAATTTATTAGGTGGTTTTTTTTATTTTCCTATGTAACTGGCTCAATCAACTTGTTTTGAAGACATGATTTTTTAACACACTGTAACACTTACCTTTACATTCTTGACATTAATTGAGGCTTCTGCTTTGCATTAATGTCTTACTTTATTGTCTTGCATAAGTTTGACTGTTGATTTACAAGTTATATATATTTGTATATATTTTCCTGTAAGTCTGGACTAATGCACTTCAGTTGCCACTGTCCTCAAAGATTCAAAAGGACAGCATATATCAGCATGACCTATAGAAATAAACACCTGCCTCTGGACATTCAAGTTGAGATGAATCAAAATAATTGCTACAGCAGCATTGTGTTGCTGAATATTACACATATTACCACATATTACAACAGAATTTTCAAGAACACAAAATTTACACAACTGAGCATCTTAATGCCAGTGAGTGATGAATTCTAATGTGCATTTTTTAAAGATACTCAACCAAGTATAATTCAGCTATGAAAGAGATTTCTTTAATGTAGTAATAAATTTATTTCTATAATACATGCATTAATTAGTCTATTCTTATCTAAAATGTTCTAATCCCTGAAAACCAGGTAGGAAACAAATACATGAATCTCTTAAAATAATAGTTTGCAGCACTAATTATATATTTGCATATACCCTCTCTAATTAAAGTAAGAAATAATTATTAGGCATAGCAGTGGGAATCTAGATTGTTTTGAAACATGAATAGTATGGTCAATGAGGAATGAAGGGGCCTCTCGGAAGTAATCTCAACTGTTTTTACAGGTATACAAATCACTGAGCATATTTTAAAGTGAGTAGGCATAATCCTACCTAACATACCTGAAAATAAAGGACAAAAATAATAGCATTAAATTGAGATATTTAAAAATGACAAACAAAATTTAAAACATTTCCTCATTGGACCCAATTCATTTTTTGTCCTGGGAATTTTATACCAAGGAATATGACATCTCTGAGGAATTATCTTAGCTCTCACACACTACTAGTCGCATGTTACTCTGTGACCAAGTGTAATAAACATTTTATCACAAAAGCCAGGTAACAAAAAGAGTTATCTTCCCACAAAATTGCATTTTGTAGGTTGTACTGCAGAGTTGTTGAAGAATTTAATGCTTGCAGCTTCAGCTGGTTTGCTGAAACAATATTTTAATCATTAACATCTGTGCCATGGCCTCTCAATTTTCCTCTTATGTAGAAGGATTTTATCTGCTTTGCTGTACTGCATATGTAAAAGTTAACTGCATAGGTTTTGGTTGCCATGGACTGCTAAAACTGTGCTTCAGAAATGCCAGATATTGAGATCACAGATGAGTTGTGATCATTACAGTCTAGTGAAGAATGTATTATAAAATGATACGATAACAAGGAAAGAGTTTCCCCTAGTCTAAGGGAGCCTGGTGCAGCTGATAGTGTCAACAAAAAGCCTAAGAAAGAATCCATTATAATTTGGAGATAAAGTAGCTATGAATGATTAAGCTGCATATCTTCTAATGCTGACACAGATAAAGAAAAATATTTTATTTTAAATAAACAAATTCAAGCATTCAAAGTATACAAAAATGACAGAGGTCTCACTGCTGAAGTTGGATTTCTCGGGCTGAGATGGTCTGCAGAGTTAAAATACACTCCAAAGATATATTTTCAAGAAAAAAAAAACCAAAAAACAAAAACTAAAAACAAGCAAACAAACAAAAACAACAAAAAACCTTTCAGCTTTAGGAAGAGGAATTTAAAAATAAAAGAACAAATTCCATTTTTACTGTCTGAACTCTGGATCTGAAAGTCAAACCGTGCTTTGTCCTGCTCTATTGCTACATCCTGAAATGAGAGAGTCTGTAGCAGGGACAGTCTGAGGTCACATACAATACAGCTCTCCCATCGACATGCCTCCATTAGCTAAAGCTCTCTAAATCCACACAGCCTAAGAAATAATCGAAACTTCTACAACTCTTAGCATTCTAAACATCTTCCTCAGAAAGGAGCAAACCGACAATACCAAGGAAATTGCCCATTTTTATCAGCATAATTAAAGTACCCAGCTTAACTATCCATTGCTTTAAACCTATCCAAGTACGATTTTTTTTCAAACTTGATGAAGCTCAAAATCCTTTTAGTAATCAAATCAAGATGGAAGAATGTAGTTGCTACACTACCATTTAACAGATGGTTATATGGACTGTGAAATAATTAAATACTAGGTTTTAGACAATTCCTACTTACATTTTTGATCTCAGGAAGGACTAAACTATGGCACCTGGAATGACCTGATTTTGAATTGGTTTGTGGTTTTCTTGCACACAGGAAAAGCAAAAGATTTAACAATTTCAGATAGAATTTACTTTAAATCTGAGATAGAGAATGGAAATATTTAATAAAAAAATAATTACTTTTAGAAACATATAAGCAACTTGAAAAGTAGAATTAAGGCAAGAGTTCCCTCTCAATTATAACATGCACTCTCAGTTCCTACTGCAACATCATGTACTTATTTTTTGCTGCTATTGAAATTCTTATTACTTAAATTTCTGGAAAATAATACCTCTACTGATGGATAAGGAGATGTCAAGATATCTACTGTCCTTCTTGATTGCTATGGATATTATTCTTATGTGGTATATTAATATGAGTGAAAACAATGAGTTTTAAGAACCGCTTTCATATATTTCAATGTCCTACTTACTTCAATGTGTTCTTCTGGTTTATGTATTACCTATTAAAATTTAGCCTTCCCTTGAACTTGACATAATCTGATTTCTTGAAATTATAATCAACAAAATCAATAAAAATGTTAAATTTTAAAAAGCTTTGAATGTACAGTATAAATATTGACAAGTTTTAACTTCGTAGCCAGTAAGAAAATGTGTTCTGCTAATTGTTTTCTCTGAAAAAGCTTTTTATACAAAAACTTTTTATGAGCAGGCCTGATCTTTTATGTGGGTTTTTATTTACAGAAAGAACAGATCTCTGTTCCCTGAGCACAGAAATTAACTTCATGATTTGTGTCATACAATTCAGTATCTTGCCTCAAAGAAACTGGGCAAATTTTAGAGATGAGTTAAAGAAAGTAGGGTCCTAAAGCCAGGAGACCCCAGCAGCACAGGAGAACCCAGAGCTGAGCAGAAGCAGAAGCACCATTCTGGGACACCCAGCTGGAGAGCTACTGCAGCTGCATGGCTGCCCAAGAAGCAGCTGAGCAGAAGGCTAACGAGAAGGCAGCCCAGACTGCTTCAGCTAAAAACCCAGCTCCACTTTGTTTTTGATGTGAATCTGCAGCTGCTAAGTTGTTGGCCTTGTGCTGTCCAGATGTTTCAGAAGTTGCAGGGCCAGTCAAGGTGCATGGTCACTTGCAGTTATGCATGTTCCAGATAGCGAACGACTAATTTGTCACTGCCGGGTTGGGATTCAGTATCACAGTGTGGAAGACTTTGGTAGTCTGTGCTTTCTTTCCTGACTGATATCTGTAAGGGAGGACAGGCAGAAAAGCCTGAAAGGACCTGAGACTTTCTCTTACAGTGGAGGGAGTGGAGTGCTGCAAAGCTGCTCTGCTTGCTGGGCTGTGACACAACAGGGATATGGCACTCTTTCCACTTTTTTTTTTTTTTTTTAAAAGAAGGTGGCCCCAGCTGAGCTATGCCACCCTCCGACCTCGATCCTGTCAGCATCAGCTCCACAACGCTAACAGAATGAGCTTTTCCAGAGTTTTAAGACATGAGCATCTAAATTTTCAACCCCAAGTGGATCTCAGTGTAAGGTAAAGATCTAATCAACACCTAATAGTTCAATAAAGACAACAGTACCTGTGGTCGTTCACAGAAGCAGCAATGTAGGCATCTAACCTATGTTTGGAAAAAATACTACAGTTCACAAGTCCACAGAAAACCCACTAGTTAAGAACAGGTTTTGTGAACCGTTCTCCTGGACTTGTTACCACAAATTTCATCTGCATTGCATTTAACGTTTGTGCTATATTCATATTTATGTTTTATTATATTTAATTTTTACCTCTTAACTTTTTCTCCTATCTCTTCTGTCTTTGCTAGAATAGATCCACTTTAATTTTGAAAACTGTATTTTTGCATTAATCTTACAGCTGTTGTTTCCCCACAGAGCTACACATCCTTACTCTTCGGCTGATGCCAGATCTTATTCAATTTACTGCTGTGCTCCTTGGTGAATCTGAATGTTCCCTTGAGCAGTTGGTCAGTACTTACACATCTGATGAAATGTTGTTACTGCTTGTTACTTTCCCAGTAATTGGGTCTCAAATATCCAGTTGTGATTTCAGTTCTCTCTAGCCCCTATTTGGCTGTCATCAGTCTACTCCCTGTACTACATTACTATCTCAGTTTCCTGGCCTTCAGGAGGAAGGCAACAACAAATGGTACAGGATAGGGAGAAAATTTTATGAAACTCATGCAAATTAAAGACAAGATCTCGGGTTTTCTCAGCTAGATGTTGTTGCTGTCCCCTGATGCATGCCTTCCTGTTGGAGTACAGAACTGCTAAGATGACTCTTTGTGTATTGATGTGAGGTACAGATCTGCTGGATCTGCATGGGGTGGAGGCAGGGAGAAAGCAGCTGTTACTGTGACTCTCCCTTGCTGTCTACCCTGCTACGGGTGGACCAGCAAGACCTCTGAACTACACCCGCCGCTGGGCTGCAGCCACGACAGTGAAGTCATAATTTACTCATTGAAGCAGGTTTGAGAGCAACAGTTACTGTTGGGATTATTTAAAAAAAAAAAAAAAAGCTTCCTAGGTGAGAAGCTAAATGAGTTCTTCAAGTGAATTTTGCACAAATATGTCTTTTCTGTAGCATGTCAGTCAGTCCTGTAAGCTGCTGGCTGGCACCACTGAGAGTGGTGACTCTTGGCCCCCCTCTCCTCTCTGAGGAGCCGCCTCAGAATTACACATGTGGAGATGGAGGAAGCCAGAAGCTGTGCATCTGCACTGGGTGTAAGGCATATGTGCCTAAACTCGAAGTGGCTGTCAGTACAGCACCGACCTGTATGGAAAACTGAAATACAGTCTATCATCCAAGCTTTGCTCTCATATCAGTTAAGGGTCACTCACTTGTGTAGAAAGCACCTGTGACAGCAGAGGATCATCAGCCATGGAGGGATCTTCCTTACAGTGTCCTCCCCAAATAGCCTTGGTTAAGCTCTGTTTCTTCTACTCTGTTGCAGAAATATGCCTATGGTAATAATTTAATGTACTTGATTCTTCACAAAATTATATGGTAGGATCCAACAACTAGCTCTCATAATTATCCCTTATAGTCTTGTTCATTCATTCAGACATGCTGCTGTGAATATACTAAAAATATTATTTTTTAAAGTGTATTTACTGCATTCATTAATATTTCTCACTGTAATCAATCTCACAGTTCCCAAGTCTTAACTCTCAGGAAAATATGCCTATATTTATATGTCTGTTTAATACTCATGATTTATAGCATTACACACTCACTTTTAAGCTTTAAAATAGCTTGCTTATGTGGTTTATTATTGTTTTACTTATGATGAATTTGGATCTACCAGATCTGAGTATTATTTGCATTCACTCCCTTGTCTAAGTTCTTAAACTATCAATAGAATTTGTCTTGAAAAGAAACACTTCACATATAATTGGATTAACACAAAGGACACACTTTTTAACACCTATATCTGGATTTTTAGAATAAGAAGTGATTCTTATTTCTCCATTATAATGTTCAAAGTATTTACATCAAATTAATATTTCTGTACTGAAATGTTCTTTCAGGATAGAAATAAAACTGATTCTTTTGAAATTAAAATGGGATTTTCCCCATTGTTTCTTACTGATGCAAGAAACACCAGTGGCAGACTGCCACTTTCAGTGGAGGTTTTCTTGTTCTCAGAGACATCACAGCACTGCCAGAAGGTATGTTAATTTTCTGAATTGTTAATACTTTCCTGGTCAACTCAGAAAGTCCTCATTTAGAGGAAAAGTTAGTTCAGTCTCCACTACCATTTTAAGGTGTCCCTGCTGACAAAAGCACTTCTTTGTACAAATGAAAAAGCTGCAATAGCAACTATGGGGGAAGCTGAGCTGGCCAGCCACGTTCACCTCTCTCCTCTGGCCTAATAATAGAAGGATAGGTTAAATGTCTACATGCAGGCTTATTGTTACAATAGCTCAGACCAGACACCAAATTCTTCAGTGGATTTAGGACTAAATCATAAAACATCACTTTCATTTTCTTAGCAGACAAGGAAATGTTTTTCCTTGCATTTGCACATTGTGGAACCCTCTGTAGACAGACATACATCCTCCATGTGAATCCTCTATGTTGATATTAACCTTTGTTCTACAGACCTGTCCTTTTCTTTAAAGACCTTCTGACTGTAGAATTAAGATTAAAATCTAGAAATCTCTCACTTTATTTTAGCTCTCAGTTAAAAGGTAGCCTGGAAAAAACCTGTTTTGTTTGCAAGCAAGACTAAGAGAAAACAAAGATCAATTATCTGCTAGGAGGGCATGAAATTTTTTCACTTTCACCGATGACAGCTTCATTTATCTATTGAATCTACAGAGACAGCTAGGTATTCTCTGTGCTAAATTACTACTATGAGATATAGAAATGTGTTCTGGCTGCAACATCTTTTCTGTTTTCCTTGTAGGTGGATGGCAAACAGGATTCATATGAAATGAGCATCAACCAGTGAAAATGTAACTGTCTGAGTCACAAACAGAACAGATTAGGCTATCAAATAGTGCCATTTTTAAAAATCTTCCATAAACACTATACATTGCATCTAAATCACTGGGTTGTCAAATGGGAATTGGAGAAAGAACTACAAGGATGACAAAGAATGGCTTCCAGCATCTCTCATTTGTTTATTACTATGGTAAAATACCATATTCAGCAAAAGTTCTGGAGAAGGATAACATCTGTTATAATAAGAAATCAATACTTAAGTCAGGAGGATGGATGACTCTTACTAGATGATTCTTATTAGATACAGAATTACTGTAACTGTTCACTGAAGCATTATTTTCCCAAATGAAGATAGGCATAGTGAGAAAAAAAGGAAGACAGAATATCTACCTTTCCTTATCTATACATACAGACCCATATACACACAGGCATATATATGTAAATGTGTGACTATGCATATACATAAGCTTTATAATTTCAGAAAGCAGAAGCTATTATTCCTTATACCTTGGCTTGGAGTGTATTGTTTTATCCATAACAAAGTATAGTCCTTGGTTGTCTGCTCCCACCCTGTCCTGTTTAGTTTGGTCTGAGTCAAGTTGATCTGTTCTCTTTATCATCTGCTAAACTTTTAAAAATTTTTCCTTCTCTATTTTGTCCAGCCACAGACTTTGTCAGAACTACTTTCAATTTGACAATTAATTTTTTCAGACAAAAAAATAGAGAGTAGTGTGGTGAAAGAGAGGAGGACCGTATTAACCAAATAATACATAGTTTCCAACCAGGCCTGTGCCTTACCTGTGGCGTCTGGGATCTGCACCTTACTTCTGCAGCTCCGCAGTCTTCCCAGGCTGAATAGCAGGCACAGAGAAAACATGGCAGTATTTGCACTCACCATTGTACAACTCTTTTTTTGCTAGTCCTGTGTACTGGTGGGGTGTATTTGCGAGGATGTGACTGACTGGTGGCATACCCTGGCCCCCGTTCAGCCTCCTTGGCAAGACCACACTGCACTGTCACACCCTAGGCTGGTGACTAGACCTAGCTGAGCCTGACTGGGGTCTCTGCCATGCTGCACCTCACTGGGAACATTCTGCCAGAACATATAGCAGATAGGATAAAAATATGCTTTTCTTTTCAGCTCCAGATCCTTTCTTCCCTCTGATAGGAGAGGATTAAACTTGTTGCAGTGTTGAGGGCACAGTGTAGGCCTCTGTCGTAGCTCAGCCCCGATCGGGACCAGACTACGCAGTCTCTCTCTCACTCCCCCCACCCTCCGAGAGAACAGGGGGAGATGATATAAGAAAAAACAGCTCAAGGTTTGAGATAAGGACAGGGAGAAACCCTTAAAGTTACCGTTATGGGCAAAACAGACTCGACTTGGGGAAAACTATTCATTTATTTCTAAAACTAGCAGGAGAATGAGACAGGGAACAAGATAACCTCCCCCCACCCCTCCCTCTTCCCAAGCTTAACATTATCTCTACTACCGTCCCACCCTGAGCAGCAGAGGGGGGAAAAGAGAATGGGGGTCACGGTCAGTTCATCACGCGTTGTTTTACGCCACTGCTTTGTTGTCGGGGGAAGAACTCCTCGCATTCCTCCCCTGCTCCTTCGTGGGGTCCCTTCGTGGGCCACAGTCCTTTGTGAAACTGCTGCAGCGTGGGTCATCTCTTCCACAGGGTGCAGTCCCTCCAGAACAGCTGCCCCAGCGGGCCCTCCACGGGCCATGGCCTCCTTCAGGCCTTCACCTGCTCCGGCGTGGGTCCTCCACGGGGTGCAGGTGGATCTCTGCCCCTCCATGGGCCTCCATGGGCTGCAGGGGAACAACCTGCTCCACCACGGTCATCACCAGAGGCTGCAGGGGAATCTTGGCCAGGAGCCACGTTACTCCTCCCCCTCCTTCTTCACTGACCTTGGCATCTGCAGCTGTTCCTCTCACAAGAAAAATTCTTCAGAACAGGCTGGCAGACACCTCTCAGGATCTTAGGCCACCTTAGGCCCCCCCTCACTAAAAACCAGAACAGCCTCTGACTGCAGAGCCCCATGTCTTCCGTTGCCATCTCAGAGACCAGGCCCAGCCAGGCACCTCGCTGGGGTGCAGGGTAGTGCAGCCTGTGGGTATAGTAGATGTGGCCTGGCAGCATCAGTGTCTGCAGACGCAGGGCCGATGGCACCAGGCCTGTGCTCGCAGGAGCCCGCCCTGTCTGTTCCTGCAGCGGTGGCTCAGCCCCTGGCACAGGAGGGCGGCTGCGTGAACAGGCCTAGCGGAGAATCGCAGAGACGTGTGGGTGCCAGAACGCTCTGCAAAGAGGGTGTCGGGAGCGGGAACTCTGTTTAATTAACTTAAACAAACTCAAATTGTTTTTTTATAGGTGTTTGACAACATTTACAAATAATGATGCGTTAAATTAAGGATGCATTACAAGGAAACGCGTCTGCAAGCAGAAGTTTTATCAAACCCTAATACTTCATTACTATTCTAGGATTAATTCTTTTTTTTTTTTTTTTCCCAATCCTATGGGCCACATATTATGTTAATTAAACTGAGACACACCTCTCCTCTGGTTTTCAACAAGTAGTATAATGCAGGGTTTATTAGGAATTAAATGAAGGTTTTACTTCTTCTCAGATGAACTTTTTTAATTGGGTGATTTGTTATAACTGAAATAAATAGAAAAGGTTGAGCTGTTAAGTTTCTGTAAATGAAATAAGGAACTGGGCTCAGGTTTTCCCTCCTGGAAAGGTATGGTTTATCACACATAAAGAAACACACTTCTTCTTCTTCTGCTGGAGGAATGTCTCTTAGGCCACTATTCTTGGACTAATCCTTTCCCACATGTGTCTAACTCAACTAATGGAGCTGAGCTGATGATGGCCTGGCTGCTAGCAACATGATGTTGGTCAAAGCTCACTAAGTTTAAGTTTCTGATATTCCCTTCCCTTCCCTTCCCTTCCCTTCCCTTCCCTTCCCGCACCTTCCCGCACCTTCCCGCACCTTCCCTTCCCTCACCTTCCCTTTCCTTCTTCCCAGCAGTAACAGCAAGATAGTTTCTCTCTGCACTGAAGGGACTATTTGCTGTTTTGTATTTGGTGGTGTTTTAATAAATAAGTTGGCAGGAATCATGAAAGAAGACTTGTAGTCATGGTTCATCAGGAGACAAACCTCATGATTCACCCACTTTGCATGAGACATATTAGCGAATATTTTGAATCTCTAATTGACAACTGTTTGTGCAGGTGAAAAAGGAGAAAAAAGGCTGTACTTAAAGCCATGACACAGTTCAGCCAAATGGCAGTGCACAGAAAAGCTGAGCTTCTTCAAACAATTATTTCCTTATCAAAAGTATTATTCAGAGTTTTTTTATTTCCTTGAAGTTCTTAAAGTGCCATGAGTATGTGTGTATGTATGTGTGTGCAGGGAAAATGTACACAGATGCACACAAAATCTCGTTTATTGTAATCCATACATCTCATACACATATATACGTATTTATTATTACATATATATAAAAAATATATTTTAACAAAATTCACTCTAGCCAACAAAAAACAAGGCAGAAAATCACATGTAGCCAGCACACGGTAAAATATATAAAATAGGACATAACAGTGTATTTGTTCTGCCCAGTTACTCATCATCCTAGTTTATTCTCATAGAGGGCATGAATTATTCAGTTTTAAGCACAATAGGAAAACATTAGTACTGTTTAATGGCCAAGTGGGATTTTCTAATGAAAGACTTGTGAGTCAGGTTCATTGTAATGAGGAACATTTTTACAAGAACAGGTATTATGCATGAGAAGTAGTCATAACTTCTTGTTCGGAGTATGACATCCTGGGTCATGAAAACAGATAGCTACATTTTGGTTATTGCTAGAGAAAATGAAAAATAGATCACAGAGCTTTCTTTTCTAAAATAGAAGTCACTGAGTAAAATAGCTCCCAACTAGTAAACCATACTAGCTATATTCCTAATAATAGACCAAATCACCAGCATAATAACAAACACACTGGAAAAAAAAAAAGGGAAAAGCTTTGGAGAATTCAGATTAAATATAATGATTCAGGAAAGTAGAGGTCAGTGATAAAAAAAATAGGTCACAGTATTCCTCCCCTGCCTAATGCTTACCCTAATTATATGTTGATGTTATTACAAGTTAAGAAACTCACTGAGCATGGAAAAAAATTCTCTCCTGTGTAATGAAGTGGTACCTTTTCCAGGTTGTCTCTGCAGACTGAGTTCTCCATGATGGTAAATATTCTGAATGGCATGACTAAACTCATGTTGATGAACACTGAATTACAGGATCAGTATAATTTAATTCCCATTCAGCTGAACGTTACTTCAGAGGGATTATACAGTCAGTCCTTGCCAGTTTAAGAATTGCCTGATTTTTTTTTTTAAAAAACAGTATGAGAGACATGAAAGCATTAGTGAAAATACTAGGTCCAACTCTGCTTCCCTGGGAATCTTGCTCCTTTGAGTCTACAGTACAGCTATCAATCTTGTCTAGCAGGTCCTCATCAGTCTCGAGACTCTCACCTCCCCTTGAGAGGGAGCAAAGAGGCATGTGGGAAGGCAAGATGCCATGAGTGGAGAGCCGTGCAGTTCCTGCATGTTTGACTAACTTGTAAGGACACTTGAGGGCAGTGGGGTGGGAAACAAGGGGGCAGGAGGCTAATGTATACCTACATTCAGAGGTATACTTGTGATAATGTGATGGCTCTGTAGGAAACTCTGCTCATCATTTTATTTTCTTTGTTCACTCTGAGAAAAAAGGAACATGTTACTTTTGTAGTCCTGAAGATGTGTAAGCATGTCCTCTGTACTTAAATGCTTTATGAAGTCAGAGTCCAAGACAGATATATGGGTAATACAAAATATCTGCTGAATTGCAACCTGCAATTACAGCTCTTCTACAAGCCACTTGCAATTTCCCTTCCCATGCAGAGTTTCCTTGTCCATTTGCAAACAGTGAAGTTATCCATGTTCATCCAGAACTTTCCTCTATTCATCTGAAACATCCCTAACCCATAGGATGTTACACAATTAATGCTGCTGTCTGCACTGGCTGTCTTTGCCATCTCTGTGGGTGAGATGGCATCGTTTACTGTTATATATCATTCTGTAAAACTATATTTGATTAAATGCTTTCTATTTTGGAAAGGGGTGTAAAATGTGATATAATAAAATAAAAAGGAAAGGTTTACACATTACTGAAAAAAGCTTATGTTAAAATAGTCTCAGATTTATTCTCTGGTTATGTCAATTTTAGTGTGTGCTCTGTGGTTTGGGTAACAGTTCTCCACTCTATACAATAAACAAAGCTTTACTGTGACCAAGAATTATTTGGATGCACAAGTACAGACTGTAAAGTAGATTGAGAAATAAATGTAATTGAACAACTTATTTAGAATGGCTCATGAAACCTCAGCTCCTGCACTGCCTCTGCTATGACTGATATGAAACCTCGGCTCCTGCACTGCCTCTACTATGACTGATATGCTAAATAAGGATGATTTTTAAATCATTTAATGGCATTTTACCATTAGAATGTTACATTGCTTACTTTTCCTTTAAGAAGGAACAAAATTTAACTGAACTTGTAGTTCTAGCAGTGATTATACTCTTACATACACCAATAATCACATGCCTTTCTCAGACATCTCCTGGTTTGTATCATCCCAGGGTGGTTTAAAGTCACTTGCTGAGGCATGGAATGTCCCCACAGTTTGGTGGAAATTTATGCTCAAGAGAGAAGTTCTAGCACAGAAATTAACCAGGTGACTTTTGCAATACAAGAACTAGACATGTTTTCTGCTCCTTTCTCACTGAAAGACCTTATTTTTTCCTTCTGGCTTACCAACAATGACTAGTACTCCTGAACTTTCAAACACAACAAAAAGTACTAAATGAGAAACAGTTTGAGAAATACCACTACAAGAAAGAGATTCTCTACGTGTAGCAGCTTCAAAATACTGTTCAGCAATTGTTGTAGCTATGTGCACACAATCCTTGTGCTGCTCATCTGTCCGGTAAAAGGCCCCTGAAGGGTAACTCTGCCTATCCAGTCTAAGCTTACTAGTAAAATACATCAATAGAAATATCACACTTTTTTTCCTCTTCTTTCTACTTTTCTGATGAGGAAAATGACAAACAAACATACAAACTGTAACAGAAGAAAAAGAAAACAACAAGAAAGAGCTGGCAGGCAGAAAAGCAATGTGGAAAGCCTTTGAATTTAACTTCCCCTGACAACCTATCTTGATGTTCATTGCGAAGATGGAGAACTGTAAAGAGAGGAAATCAGCTGTCAAAGCCAATGCCACAGGAATCAAAGAGTGAAAGCAGGCATGGAAGGCTGAATGAAAAAGTCCTTGAAACATCTGGAGGTTTCCTCAACTGTAAGAATTCCTACCTTAAAATAACCAACTGTTGTATGAGTACGAGTGGTGTGTGTATAGACAAATCACAGATTTTAATGAATATTCAGGTTACTCATGTAACAGAAATTGTCTTATCAATATGAAGAAGCTGAAACTGGAAATTCCTCTTTCCTCTGTCTATAATTTCAAAAGAAGTATATGAATCCCATAAAATCTGTTTAAAAATAATGCCTTCTTGAGTGTCATTTTTCAATATTGAGGAGGGCTAAAATAATGTACTTTCTGTCTAAAAATTTTACATAACCCTGTCATACAGAAAATGGCCCTGTGCAATAGCTTTATTTGTGCTATTCTTTATGTGAAAGATTTGTAAATTTTGTATTTCTAACCTTTCTAAAGAACCTCAAAAAAGAGGAAAGGTTGTACACATTCCCAGGCTCTCTCCAGAATTCACATAAGTGTTCAGTTGCACCTGGAACTCTAGATTTCAATATTGCTTTATTTCTAGGGCTTATCGCTGCACCTTATTTCAGGTTAATTTGATTAGCTCAAAAGAAGCTAAGTGAAAGATTAAGCCACAATGCATAATTACATGGGCTTCCAACAAAAATACAGTAACTTTTTAGCTTTCAGGTAATTAGCAATCATATTGCAGTAATCCTTCTATTACAGAAAGAAGTTGGACTTTAAAAGAGGTTAGTTATTAAATGTATTAACTGGTCCTAGTATATGCAAAATGAGAGTTTGAAAAATGTTCCTAACCACGATAGTGATGAATTTTGGAAAAACATTCCAGAGGAGGTGAGAAAAAAGGGAAACCTAGCTGATTTTAAGACAAAGTTTGATCAGTATTGAGAAGAAAATAAATTAAGTAGTTGCTTGAAATAAAAGGGGAATGACCTCTGTGACCCAAGAGGCCCCTTGTACTTGAGTATTGGCAAGAATAAGTGCAGCATTCATACAAATTTTAACATGCATTGTTGTTTGCTTCTGATGGGACAATACTTGGAAGGTAGGGTGAGTGAAGGGAATTTTGTTTAATTCTGTCACATGTGAAAAAAAAAGTTACTTCAAGTCCTGTTACCTTTGTTTGAGCTGTGCTTCTTCCACAGTCAATAGCAAACTTCCACTTGACTGATCTGAATAAATTCAGACTAAAGATCTGTGATCCATTTTGAAGGAATCCTCTTGTGAAAGTGAAGGAAAGGGGGCCGTGAGACTTTAAGCTGACCTACCACAAGAGTGCAATAACACCATTTTACCAAAAATCCCCAACTGCCTTCTATCGTGCTGATAGTGACAAGCTAGTTCACAAGGCTACACTGGCAGAGCACTAACCCTGAAAAAGGGCACCATTTTCTGTCACTTGAGCTCCTCGGTCTGCCTTGCCACAAGATTAGAGAAACATGAACTCTAGAGCTCAAGCTCTGTGTGGTGGAAAGAGAAGAAAGAGAAAAAGTGAGACCTCAGAGATAATTTTGTGCAGTTGGCTTAAGTACTTTCAGAACTGGGATCTGAGATTATAAAAAGTAAAGAATGAAAGGAGTGAAATTGTATCAAAGAATATGTATATTTTTCCTGTCATTAATAATGAATAGATCTATAGAGGACAGATGTCGGCTAATATAGAAAGAAGGAAGATTTAACTTCACTGCTTTAGGACATTGCAATATTGCCCAGAAGTTAATTTGCATTTCCAGTTGATTTTCTCTGCTGGACTGGCACAAGGAGAGGCGAGGATCTGGTCATGAGTGTCTTATTGCCAAAATAAAATTTCAGGATCTTTAACAGCGTAAAAATTAGAATTAATTAGAAAACCAATCAGACAGTGTAAGCTATTAAGCATTTACTTGCAGCAATCTGATACTGATTTCAAAAGATAATAAGGAGATCTATCCTCAAATTATTTTGGTCCAATAGGTTTTAAAAATGTGTGCTGAGCACCACTT
This sequence comes from Ardeotis arabs, assembly GCA_011801015.1. NCBI lineage: Eukaryota > Metazoa > Chordata > Aves > Otidiformes > Otididae > Ardeotis > Ardeotis arabs. The sequence goes on along the minus strand of JAAGAY010144811.1, from coordinate 16,403 downwards.
GCTGTCTGGCCATAGGACGCAAGCTTTCTAGCTGTGTGGACACAGAGCTGGGGACCAGGAACTTGGTCCTGTCACTACTGCTTTACCAAACGTGCTGCCACGTACTTGGGAAACCACATCTGCTCATTGCCCAGCCTAACCTAGACTCCCGTTTGGGCTATGAAAACAGCTTTTGTTTTGGAAAAGAAGGCTCAGGTGGGCAAGAATAGGAATTGGTGCAGACCTATTGTTCTACCAAATCATAAGGGCAATTGTCAACAGCTGGGAAGTCTTCTTGTGGTGGTAGCGTGGCTACAGCCCTCCTGCACACCACTCAGTCTGAGCGCTGTGCCTTGCTTCATGCCTGGCTTATCTCCTGTCATGCCAACGATTTTGTGATTAAATGTCAGGGGAGGTTGCTCAAACCTCAAACATTTTTTAACAAATCATGAAGTGCAGACAGCTGAATCTCAGGTTCGGAAAAAGTTATTTGATTCTTACAGTCTTTAGGCTATTTTTCTTAAAGTCACCGCACTGAATATTTTCAGTAATAAATAATTTTGATACCTTAAAATTTGAGTATATAGCTGCAGACATATATTGTACCATACGTTATTCATATGTAGCTATGAAGAATAGTTTGATGATATTTTTTGTATGTCTTATATCAAATATAACATTTCTTGGAGGCTTCTCTCTTCCACAAGCCATATATTTTAAACCTGATGATAGACTACCATCTATTAAGTGTAAGCTATGTTCCTTGAAACTAATAAAGGAAAGAGTGCTGTGAATCATAATTCTGAGCTGCAATTGTTTAATTTAACAAATGGAAATCAATTATTTTAGAAATATCAGATGTCACATTACATTTGTTTCAATATATTAATTTTCATTAAACTTCATTGACTTCAGATCATTTTAATGATTTTTTCCCCTCTGGGCAGACTGTCATTTCAATCACTTGGAGACTGACTTTTTTGAATTAATTTAAAGACACTTTAAAAAATATGCTTTTGAAAGAAACAGAATGAAAGAGGGTAAGAGATAAAAAAGAATGCAATGTATTTGGATTAAAGCCTTGATTTTGAGTGAGTATTACATCTACTACAGAATTCAAATCAGTTTGGCTTTTAGCCTGTGTAGCAATGTTTATGCCCTTTCTGGAGAAAGAAAATTGATGGCAAAACCTCCACTTCTTGCACATATAGCTATTTATCTCACTGTATTATATAGACACTAGTTCATGCTGGAGTGACAGCCAGACATGCTTTAACTGGTACAATTCCTTGAGAAGCAGCACCCACTAAAGTGTATCCTTTTAAGGATCGTAAATGACTCAAAATGCAGCCTAAAGATTTTTTTTTCTCCTGCTGAAGCTCTAAGACTTCTTCTCATCCTTCCAGACTGTGTTCTTCATTGGTCGCTTGCCTATCTGGGGTCTCGTAAAGATTTACCTACAGTCAACAACAGGGTTGATTTTGTAGGCTGTGCAGTCAGTCCTCTATCTCTGAGTAATAGAAGTGTGAAAAGACACAATTACATTACTTTTAAAGAACCCCATACACTACTATTCTTATTTCCCACAAAACAAAATACATCCAAATGACTTTTTTGCCCGTTAACATGTGGGCAAAATTTCGGTCTTCTCTTTTCCTACATAAAAGCCTAATTCCATCTCACTCATGAGTAACTTTCTCCCAAGTCTGATCGGCCCACAGCTAGCTGGAGTTTTAGCTCATGAGTGCCATGCAGCGTTGCCCTCTCTGCTTTCCAAAATCTGCCTCTGAGACACAGAGTTACCCACACCTCTTCTTGTGCTGTGCACTTCCAGCTTTCTGGCTGAACTACTACTAATACACTTCTCTTCTTGAAGTTGGAAGAGCTATTTTCACTCTTACTGAGTAAAAAGCTTGCTATCTGTCATTTTCAGCTGCTGCATGTTTTCACCCCTATAATCTCTCATAAAGTCTGGTCTGAGGTTAGAATGCATCTAACTATTTCTTCCCATACAATCCATTGAATGAGGCTTTTCTCATTTCTCTCAGGGACTTCTCTATGTGACTATCAACTCCTTGACCTCCAGAGTCTTCCTCAAGGGAAGAAAAAAAAAATTACCTTGGGCAGATATCATATAACCTTGAATTATACTGGCTTTCTTTATCCCAGCCATGCTAGTTAGGCCTCATCAGCAACACCTTTGAGAACTGTTCGGACTTTGATACCAGAAATGAATCAGAAGCTTTGCCAAGCACGTTTCCCAAGCAGAGCTTTCAAATAAAGCAACGCAACCGTCACAGGGTGGGCCGCAAGTCAATTCTCAGTCACTCACCACTCTTTTCAGTAAGTCAAGTGTTCCCAGCAGAGCACTGCTTTTAAATTCACTTTTCCTGTTCACTCTCCTGCCAAAAGAGAAGCTATTCTAAACATCCACAATGGTCTGGGAAAAGGAAGTGGATGGCTGCCTGCAGGAAAGGGCCAAATTAGGAAATTCTCCAAAGGACAGTGGAGATCACATTCATCCTGCAGAGTAAGGATGTTGGGTGCCACAGCAAGTAGTCTCTGAAGATCTGTATACCGGGTACCAAGTGCATGTGATTCACAAGCTTTAATTCCCACACACTGTAGACACCTTGTGACTGTATACTTTTCAGAGGGGACACCGCTGGAGTTAAGTACTGCCATGGCTTATCACTTTGCAATGCTGCTGCACTGCTGTCCCAAGTTAGACCTGTTGCCACCTAAGAAAGCAAGAAGTATTTTGTTTTATGGATTTAATTTCTAAGCAGAAGGCCAAAGAACATGGCTGTTTATATGAACAGAGCATGGTATGCTGTATTCCCATCAGCACTCTGCATACGAGCCAGGACTAGAATAAATCAGCCTAGAGAACCTCCATCTAAGTGATTAGAGTTACACTGAAATGTGAATCAAAACAAGTCATAGAATTAATAACAAATATGCACATACCTTACAATCTGTTGCTGGACTCCAAAGGTACAATAGTTTCTTAACTAATAGATAAAAAACATACAAGTGAGCAAAATAATGTACTCTATGAATATCTTGTGAAAATGTCACTGATTAATAATTATAACTACCATGATATTTAAGCCTATCCAGACAAAAAAAAAACTTCCCCTATTTTCACCAGTAAATTTCTTACACAGACAAAAACCAAAACCAACCAAGAAAAAAAAAAAATGAGCAAACTGGAATAGTGGAACTGAACTCCCTCCTTGCCTTTTTAAAGAAAATTTCCAACCTGTAATTACAGTAATTCCTCTCTTTTCATGCTGTGAATCAGAAATCTTCACTGAAGAGGGGAAAAATACTGAAGATTTTTTCTATCTTGATTGGTATTATCAGAACATGGAGGCTGCAGGACTTTGGTGTCTGGCCAGGGTTGGCAATGCCCTAGAATCCTGAATGATTGTGATGCTATAATATTTTTTCTCTAGAAAGCAACACACCATTCATCCTGGAATTTTCATTTTCTACTACTGCTGTTAACTACATTAATTGTTTATGAATCCTAATATTATAATTGGTTTGTATGATGCATATGGCATCAATCAACACCTGTCAAACGATAACACATTTTGGTTCTTTATGACACAGACGTAGGGACACAGAAGTGAGAATAACTGTAGACCACTTCAATACCTCTCCTTCTATCACTTCTTCCCCTGCAGCCACAAAAGACATTGAAACAGAATGTGTTGCTTTCTACTATTCCATATATTGTTCCTAAAAGTAATGGCAATTAAATAAGTATGGTATAAAAGGCAAGAGGAATAACTAATTCTAAGACAGAGGAAAATGCTGCTTAATGTTTATGAGCTATTTAACACTGGTCTCAGTAATACACTACTATTATTTCTCTGTAAAGCTGACACTAAGTAATTTAATGCCCATTACATTTCTTATGAAAATTGTCTTAATCTAATAACTGCAAGTGAAAAATACACCATGGTGTCTGCACTTAGTAGTTCAGAGTACTCACACATATTATATGCTTGGTAGGTTTTAATTATGACTCAGAAAAGGACCTTAGAGTAATAAAATCTTATTCTTCTGAATTGGAAAGTGTTCTTTTCCCTCTGTCCTTTTCATTCTTTCCTCTTCCTTTTTTTTTAATTGATTTTTTTTTTACTCATAACCCAAATGGTAAGTGACAGAAACGTTTCCTATCTCTGAAACAAATTACTTCAAATAAGACTTAAATGGTTTAAGAAGTTCTGGGCTATGCCTTTCTCCCATTCAGGCTTATCACTGTATAAGCTTATTAAAGTCCTAATAAAAGACTTACCAGCTTGAATTAATGTCCCTTTGTGAGATGTTTGATTTTCTTTTCTCTCCCTTTTCTACCATATATGCTCTGTTTTTTCTAAAGGGACAACAATATTAGGGAATACCTTGCATATCACAATAACAGGGCATTTTATTTGTTTAATGAATGCAATTACCTTCCTAATGAAGTAGTATATATTGCAATATACTCAGTTACAGTAGAATAGTTTATCCAAATGTGGGAAAAATGAAAAAAAAAAAAAAGACTGTGACTTTTCTATGGAATTTTGTCTTAAACCCTTACATAAAGATAAACTTAATTTAGGTCATAAATAGCCAAATCCTATGAAGGTCATCAGTGCTGAAATACCTCTGCTTCTAGAGTGAAACTCAGACCATGGTGTTTGGTGCCTGAGCTTGCAATGCTGCCTCAGACAGGAGTCCACAACAGTGTGAGGAAAGTACCCCAACTGCTAGTCAATACAGTCTCTTTGGGACTGTTCCTGGCCCAACAATTTTGTACAACTTCTGCAAAAGACCAGGCAGCTTTTTCCTCTGAGCCTAGTCCATAGCCTGGCTCAGACACTTTCGCAGGAGTAGAAAGTTTTAGGTCTCCATGTTTGATCCTGTGGTTATTTATGAATTTTACACTAAGCATAACAACCAGCAATTCTAAACAAAAATATACAGAACTGCCATGGAATTTTCAGTCTAAGCGAGGAGATGAAACTTGGTGCCTCTTGGATTCTATGAGATAACAATTTTGGCTTAGTCCTGTAAGCTGCTATGTGAACTGACAAACTCATTTTCAGAAACATAAAATCTAGTCTACCCTTACATTTAAATACTTAATAAGTCTGAAAATAAGGAGCCACTACAACATATTCTTCATAGTAAATCAGAGACACTAGATGTAAGTATTCTATGTATATGCAGAAAAGTTATATCTTTCAGCAATTATCTCATTTGAAATATACAAATTTAGGAACAAAACTAATTATCTGATGAGAGAATGAAAAAGATTATATGCTTTTTTTTTTAATAACATATGATTTTCTTTCCCCTAATAATTAATTTTATTTTCATGAATCACCAATGACTACAGCTTACTAAGGAATTTTTGAGTGCAAGGGCTCATCCTAACAATCTGTTTAGGCAAAATAACCTCACACATTAAACACTTCATCATTCTTTAACTTATTTATTTATCACCTGCTCATCTGAAAATCTCAGATATGTCTGTCTGGGTAAAGGCATGGCAGCGAAGTCACTTAAGACCTCTCAAAGGATCATTTCCTCTGGTTTCAGTCAGCATCTCCCAGCCATATTCCCACAGAGACACTTCATCAATATGTAAGGAATGATCAGCGTCCTAAAAAGCTGTTTGTTTTTTTTTTTTCTTTTCTTTTCCATATGACTACTCCCAATCTTTTACCAATGTCCTCATTTATTACTGAACTGAACTTTTACAAGATGAAAAAGTCCTCTGCTCTGACTCTCCTTGCAGCTCTCCCTGACTGGGGGCTTACCTCAAATTCCACCTGGAAGGGGTGGCTGCAGGCTGTGCTCCCAATGCTGCTGTACTCCTCCTCAAGTCAAAAGGTGAAATAAGCATAGGTGAAATCTTCTGTAATTGAAAAGTCGCTGTTGAACTTCCCAAAAAAAAAAGTGGTTATTGCTCATTTGCTTTCATCAGTTACCCAGGACTTCTAATTTTTAGCTGGATGCTAGCCTGACGCCAAGTTTTTCTTATGACAAAGGTTATTATTTATTGAATACTAAAATTCTTTTTTTCTGTTAATTCCCACTTATAAATGAAGTTAGCTACCTTAAGTCCTAAACTCCCACTCATTCCTCACTTCTTTGTGTTTTGTGCATGATTGCCTCTCTGTGGCTCAGCAAACAACCTCAGCAGGCCTGGGATTTTTTTTCTGTTCTGTGTCTGGATGAGCGATCAAGTACTCCTGACACTTGTGCTTTCAATTCAGGGTGTATTGTCAATGTGTGCTCATTCAAGTGACTTCAAAATTCTCTTTACATAAACATTTGTGCTTATAAAATTCAACCATGTGACCACAGGAAACAAACACAATAGATCCATGAGAAGGATTGGAATAAACTTATTTTTAAAATTAATATTCATAGCCACTCATTTTTTTATTGTTTGACTGGTACCTCTATACAAAGAACATAGGATGAGCAGGATACAGACTGACAAAGGGGGGAAAAAAATGTCCCCGAAGAGAATATTTAACAGCATTAAATGTCTTGTATATTGTGAAATATCTTCTACTGGAAAAGCAATACTTTGAGGCACATATTTGGACAGGAAATGAAAACATGTCCAAGTTGACAGAACTGTTGGACACCTTCAGCATATCCTGATTTTCTGTGCATTTGATTCTGCATTTTTAAGGTTGCATTTCATATGCTTGTACACAGATAAATACGTTCTTAATAACAACAAAAAATCTTTAATAAAGCTTAAATAACAGTTTAAAGGGAATGTTAGTGTTTGCACTGAAATAATACCAGCTGTTTAGTTGCAAAAAACAAGTGTGAAATGCAGGAAGGATATTGCTCACAAGGCATCTGGGGTCAAGCAAGAATAGAGGCACCCAAGCCTATCAAACAGCAGTAAGGAGTTATTTTTTATTGGATCTTGGACAGTAAGGGGCTGGCAAACACTGGTTAGTTTCAGTTACCTACTAAAAAATCTCTATCCTGAAGAGATTTAGATGTTTAAACTCAAAAACAAGCCTCTCCTATGGAGCAATGTTCACAAGGAGAATAATATGTTTTATTAGAGCAACTAATATAGCTAGGGAATGCCAAGCTTTCAGGCATGCAAGACATTTTCAGGTCTTAAAGACGCAGCACACTTCAGGCTTAAAACATATGAAGAACAATTGCTCTGACTTTAATTATGCTAATATTTTTTTGCAGTGCCTAAATAGATATTTGGCAATTTGTGAAGTGGCAGGTGAGCACCCACAAAACTGCAATCAGAAATATTATACGCGTGCTCTTGCCAGCGAAGTGGGGATATTCGCAGCAGAGCAGCCCATGAGAACCCACGGGAACACCTCTGGTAGCTGAGCTGTTCTGGTTTTGTTTGGTGAGGGGGGGCCTAAGGTGGCAGCTTCTGTAGGAAACTGCTAGAAGTTGCTCCCCTTTGTTCAGTGGACTCGGCCGGGCCTAGGGCAGACCCGCTGCTGGCCAAGGCTGAGCCAATTGGTAGTAGAATGTCCCATGATAACGCCTCTGCTATAATGTATTTAAGAAGGGGAAAACAGAAAAAAAAAAAAAAGGAAGAGAAGATGTGAAGCAGCTGAGCGGGGACAGAGAGGGGGAGGCGCGAGCCTTGTGGGCTTTGCAGGCCTCGCAGGCCTCACCCTCTGGCCTCCCGCCAGGCAGCCAACTGGGCCCAACTCTGCCCAGCCTGGCTGCAAGAAGTGGAGAGGAGATGAGAAGTGAATAAGATGTAAAAAGTATCCTGAGAGGTGTCTGCCAGCCTGTTGTGAGGAATGGCTGCAGATGCCAAGGTCACTGAAGAAGGAGGGGGAGGAGTAATGCGGCTCCTGGCCAAGATTCCCCTGCAGCCTGTGGTGATGGTGGAGCAGGTTGTCCCCCTGCAGTCCATGGAGGTCCATGGAGGGGCAGAGATCTACCTGCAGCCCGGGGAGGACCCCACGCTGGGGTAGGTGGAGGCCTGAAGGAGGCTGTGGCCCATGGAGGGCCCGCTGGGGCAGCTGTTCTGGAGGGACTGCACCCCATGGAAGAGATGACCCACGCCAGAGCAGTTTCACAAAGGACTGTGGCCCATGGGAGGGACCCCATGAAGGAGCAGGGAGGAATGTGAGGAGTTCTTCCCGCGACGATGAAGCAGTGGCGTAAAACAACGCGTGATGAACTGACCGCGACCCCCATTCCCTCTTCCCCCCTGTGCCGCTCAGGGGGTGGAGGGGGACGTAGTAGAGATAATGTTAAGCTTGGGAAGAGGGAGGGGTGGGGGGAGGTTATCTTGTTCCCTGTCTCATTCTCCTGCTAGTTTTAGAAATAAATGAATAGTTTTCCCCAAGTCGAGTCTGTTTTGCCTGTAACGGTAACTTTAATGATTTCTCCCTGTCCTTATCTCAAACCTTGAGCCATTTTTCTGATATCATCTCCCCCTATTCTCTTGGAGGGTAGGGGGAGTGAGAGAGAGACTGCATAGTCTGGTCCTGATCGGGGCTGAACTACGACATGAGCCCAAGACCACAATTTCATGACAAGCTAAGCTAGCGATACAGGTCCTGCTCTGCCTTGCACCACTGCTGGGGCTTGCCTGACACTGCAGTAGGGCGGCTCAGAGATAAAACTAGCAAGAAAGCTAGTTCTAAAAAAAAAGATGATTTTTTTTTTCAAGTAATTACTAGATGTGGGGTGTCAGTGCCTCTACAAGTAAGGGGTGCCTGGGGATGTACTGACCTGAATTGCCTTTAGCCGGCAAGGATACTCACACAGAGGTCTGCCTTAGATATGGAGCAGGACTTCTTTCCCTGTGCTGACTCTAGAAAAGCTAGAGAGTTTCTCATTAGTGGTTTCGGATCTTAATAGCACACAAGGAAACACTGAGGGCTGAAACTAGGGCTCTGATAAGGAGTTTGACTGCAGCATGAGTGTGACAAGTGTGTTTCCAACCTAGACCTAATGCAGACTCCCATCTGGAAACCCTGTCATTGCTCATTCCCAAAGAAGGGAGGGGAAAGAGATGTAAGATAACTTGAAGAGAAACCTTTACCACTATTGGCAATGGCCTAGAGTTGTCTCCAATTAAGCACATCAACAAACCCCAGTCATCATTTTAGCCTCTAATGGCTTCTTTAACCTTAGGTCCAGTGAAGCCACAATGCACTTCTTGGCATGAATTAAGGAGCTTACATTTAAAAAAGGCCTTTTGCTCCATGAAATACAGTTTTAACCTCTTAAACTGATTTTTTCAAGATTATATGATGTTTACAGTACCTATAATTGGTTATTTCTCAAAAAAATCATAGATAGAGTGCTTTATCTGGGCTTGAGATGTTGGCAAATGTTTGGTGTTTATTTTGTTCTCATATAAAGTTTCTGCTGCCAAGATCTAAATCCATAAAGGATTTCTGGCTTTAAAAAATATTCAGAAATCTATGTGTTTCCTCTGTTAAGACATATAGACAATAGAAGTTTTTTATCCATAGACATAATGTAAAAAAAAGGAACCTACTTCATGAAGGAGAAATTTAAGAACAAAAAACCCAATGAGGTACAGAAAGGCTGCTATGGAAACAGAATCTGCACTTTCTTACAAAACAGCTACAGTTTCTTATAAAAATTCACCAACACTTCTCATCTTGGAAGAGAAGCAGAAATAAAGCTGAGGAGCTCCAGTCATCTCCAGTTTTAAAAATGCTCTATAAGTCTCATCTTTTTCTTCAGTGTATAGGTAGTACACAAGAGATGGATGAAAATTAAGTGACTTACATGAGGTTATACATTGGGTAAATATGCAAATGACATGTAATACTTCAAGTTACCATATACCTGGCTAGCACTAGGGTCAAAAAGTCCCCTGATCGATCCTGTCTCTGGCATGGTCTTTGTAAACTTTTGTGTCCTCCTTATTTCAGAGAAGCTGTAGAACTTCTTTTCTGTATGAGAGGGAAATAATGTTTAAGCATCTCTTACACACTTAAAAAGCTTTGTAAAAATATAATAATGAAAAGGGCAAAACTATTGCATGGCGGTAAAATACTGCAAAAATGAAAATTAAAGAGATGGCTTAATGACAGGCATCCTCCAAAGAATAAGAGGCCATGAACATCAGTTCACTTCTAAGGAGGATGGCAGAAAACATGGAGAAAACATTGAGTTACTTTGCCTGTCACACACACTACTTACATGTAGTAAGCCAATGTCTATTCTTTCGCTCACTCAGCTGCTATTTTAACAATATGAATGTCAGATGTGCCCTCCTAATACTGTCACTGAAGGCAAGTCATTCTATTCTTTCTATACAAGACTCTCAACCAGAGAGGAAACAAATGGAAGCAGCAGCAAGTGGAAAGGGGTCTGCCCTGTGGAAGGAGAGCATGGCCCCTGGGGAGGCACTAGGGAAGGCTTCTGGTCCCCGCTGCTCCATGGCCTTGCATTGGGAAGGGAAGTCTGACTCCTCCAGAGGGTCATGGCTCTTCCGTGCATGCTAGTGCTAGCCCAACTCACAGCCAGGATCAAGTCGTCTGATTACTGTGTGTATTCATCTCCCTCTCTGCAAACAGGCTGGATTGCTTTGCCACATACCAATGAAACCTCTGACATTGAGTGTTCTTGGTGAATCTTAAAAAACAATAATGTCAGCTTTTTACTGACAGTGAAAGTTGAGGCCCTCCAGAAGTCCCCACATTTCTGCCAAGGGGATGGTGCCTCAAGCAGATCGTTCTACACTGCCCCCCGTGAGAGCTCAGATGCCAAATTTTTCTAGTCACTGTTCAAAGTGGCTTTTAATGCCTGCCTTTGGCATTTTCATATGATCTGTTGACTCAAGGGTAGCACTGTGCTAGAGAGTGCTGTCAGGTAGCTGGGTACACAAGAGTTTTTCATTTATGATGAATTTGCAGAAACAAAATTCTTTAAGTATTGTTGCTTTAAAAAAATCCTATTACTTTTTACTTTTGCAATGACAAAGGAGACCATGAATTTATGGAATTAACACAGAATGCTATTATGTGTCTCTGTCTTTTAAGAGTTACAGTTATAATGACAAAAAAAAGGAGCAATTCAGGTCATGAAATCATTTGATGCTGGTGTTGCTAAGCATCCAATGCTTTTACACTGATTGTTATAATTTCAAAGTAGTTTCATAGTCGGTGAAAGCAAAGAAATAATATTTAGGTGCAAAGGAATAGAAGATGCCCTACTATACTAACTGCTGTAGCCAAATGACATACAAACATATTTAGTCTGAGAAACAGCTTTGGACTCATTTCAGGGACCAACATTTTTGTGATACTAAACAGAATTTGTGATTATTTTTATCCTGCAGCCTGTTAAAATCACATTAGCAGATTCTTTTCCATTCCAGTGGGCAAATGACTTATAAAATATTTGTGTGCTCAAAAACTACAGAACAAATTTCCAGCATTTATTAATTGTACCATGCACCATTATCTGAAAATATTGTGAAAGGTGTTGACAGATGGAAATCTCTTAATTCTTGGCTCACTAGCTTAGTTTTTGTGAAAATGAATGTTCGCCAGGCTCAATTCTTTCTGTTAGACATTACCTCTGTTTCACTGATCAAGTCCAAGAGTGTTTTGAAGGAGAATTAACTAAACTGTGTGCACAGATTGGGCCAAATACACAGCATAAGATGTAATAATATATATCACAATCAAGTCAGCATGGGAGATTTCACTTTTGACTCATAAACTGCATTATTGCTTTGTTCTGCTGTTCTGATGTTGTTATTACTGTTATTATGTTGAAAGAGAATATGGAACCAGACTGAATGGAAGTGTCTTCTCAGTTTGGTACATGTCTCTTTTTATTTTACATTTAAAAAAAAATTCTTTATCAAAACTAAACATTTCATTATATCTTGTTTTTGAAACACAGGAACACATTTGTAAAAGAATAATTGATTTTATATTTCTGAAAATTTTGAAACTTTTTTCAGAATACTGGGTGTAATTCTGAGAAGTAGGAAATTATGGGAATTTTATCATTGATGTCATAAATAAAATTCTGAGATTATGGAAAGTCATAGTTACAATCGTCATGTTAACTCTGTTGCAGTTAGAAAAGAAGCGTAGCCTGTATTTGGTATAACAATATAGCATATTAGAAAGCTAATGGTAGACTCGCCAGCTTTGATGATGTGTTGTAGAAATATGTTTGCATTGCAAATGTTTGAGAAATATTCTAATATTTTGATGTTGAGTCGCTTCCTAACATTTATTTTTGGAACATGATATTCTGGTTATTGATTTGGGTTGTTCCTGTGCACTGACAATTCATAGCTGAAATAAATTTTCAAGAATAGTTTGCCTTTGATCAGCCTTTGATGATATCTTTGGTAGGAGTAAAGTAAGTCTCTCTTACATTCCCCTACATATCACTGTACCAAGTTATATGGAGATTAGCATTGATTATACAAACCTGCTAACTTTGGACTTTTAGTCACTTTTAAATAAGTAAGCATCTTTTAAGTCTTTTAGGGAGTGATGTTCCTGCTGACTTACTAGGTGCCTTGTGAGTCTTTCCCACTTTGACACACAGTTCAAGATGTTCATCATACTCCGTTATTTACTCAAAGATTTGGGAAAAAATTGAATTAGTGTTGCTCAGATTATATCCAAAACAGTAAATTTAAAGAAAAAAAAAGTATTAGTTTACCTAGCTTGAGGTAGTAAACAAAAGTTAACTTAAATAAGTGTTTTTAATAAGTGCTCTGATCAGCTCTGGACACTCCCCTAACACGAACTGGGGATTGCTCCACAGAAACCCATTTATCTAATCCATTCCCAACACTACCAGGCCAAGATGCAGGTTCACTCTGTCCATGCAAAAACAGTGGTGAAAACAGCTCTTGGGAGGCCACTAGGGCATGCAAAAGATGGAGAGGTATGATTACAGGATCCCTTGGGATAGAATTTCAATTTCTTTCCCCTGCACTACAGTAGTATTGGAATATTACAAACCAGAAAACACCCTTTGATGGAAATTACTTAGTGATTGCTATGACAGCTATCTAAAATTAAAAGAAGTTTGATTAGTAGTTAAGCTGGACAGATGCAAAAAGTGGAGTGTTCAGTAATTCAATACTCGTATTTTCAAGTGGAAATTAATTCCTGTTTTTTCTACACCTTTGTAGAGTTTCCTTTTCCCCATCCCATCATCATAAGTCAAAATAACAAACCCTCCAGCCTTCATCTGGGAAATCAACTAAAAAGCAATTAGACACAAACACGGAGAAAGGACAGGAGTCCGCTTTCAATTATTTGTTGAGTGATTTGATGACAACCAAAGCTTAAGTGACAGCTACATTGCACAGGCAACGAAAATGAAACAACCCAAACTTATAACATCATTTGAAGTAAGTCAGTGAACCCATATATTTGTTATAAACCCATCAATATTCTGAAATCAGTGGTAGTGAAGTGGTAAGAACAGTCTGACCAAGCAAAGAGGAAGGTATGTATCACTGTGTCTGATTTCATGTTTTCTCTTAAAAATACGGCAGTTTTGGGGATGCTTACAAAGCCCAGCCTCGGCAAAGTTGTCTGGGTGACAATTGCTGTTTGGGGATAACATGAGTGTGCACAGTAGATGTAGATGGCATACACAGAACGGACTGTGGAGTCAACACAAAGGAAGAGGCAGCTTGAAGGGAAGCATGAAAGAAGCCTGAACATGTGTAACTGTGGGGAGAAAGAAGAAGGTACCAGAGCAGCAGTGAAAATCTGGTTTGATGCTGTCAGAAGTCACACTGCCAGCAGCACCACCTCTGCCTAGGCCAGACAGAGCTGCCTCTTGGTCAGATGTTGATGTGAGCTTATGCCCAGTAAGGGGACAGATGTCATGAGGAGCAATCAATATGCCCCATATCCTAGTGTGCACATCCCAGTTTGTAGACAATTTATTAACATTTCAGAAGTGTTTACTATTGTGGTATATCTGTTGTATTACTGGTAGTGATTCTGGTAGTGATAGTTCACCGACTACCAGTTAATTATTTGTCATTTATAAATCAGTAAACTGCCTTGATCTGATGGTATTCTAGCAATCCCATCGATGATTTCCAGACTTTAAAGTCATTGGTAAAAAAGGTTGAACTGCCATTGAAAAAGAGTTTATTGTCCAGGATTTCTACCTGCCAACTGAACAAACCTGATTTTGAACTTAGAGTGATGTTATTATTCCTACTTCTTCTTTCAACCACTGCATCTTGAACTACTTGCTGACTGTAGCCCTGCTTGTGAGGAAAAGCCAGAGATGGCCTGAGCAGCCAATACTCAGGGGGTGCTGCAACAGAAGGTGAGAAAAGCTTGTTCAGTTCTCCTGTGCAGATGAAGGAATTCAGCTGCAATCTCTCACTTCCAACAGTGTTTTTAATACTCAGATGTTTTAGAAAAGGAGACTCTGTTCATATACAATTGATAGTTTTATTGCATAAATTATTTCATATTCCTCCAGATGGTGGAGTTTGGAAATAGGTACGTCAGCTTTCAATGTGTTAGAAAGGAAGACTAAGGTCTGGCCGCCTTTTTTTCTGAGATACGAGTTAGACCTCTGTGGAGAGTATAGCTCGTCGGAGAAGCTTTAGGATGATGGGCTGTGCATTTAAAACTCCCTCCTATGCACAGTGAATTTAGAGAAAAAGCATTTGAAAATTAGAAATCGTCTAGGCCCATTTATGGGGAAGAAGATTTTATCTTCCCTAGGAAGGCACTGACAAACATGAACTTAATTCACATGCTTTTTGAAGCACATTCTGATTTTCCTTGAGTGCTACTTCATTTCTTGTTAGCAACTGGATTATTGGCAGATGTTCAGTAAACTGTCCATTCTTATTATTTATCTATTCCTCTGGAGTCCTTCTTTTCACAATAAAATAAAGAGCAAACATTACTTAAAAAATTATGAGACCAGCAGCTTCTCAAAAAGGTAATAGATAAGAAGCTAACCTAAACACTTCAGAACAATTTTTTCATGTATTTAGAATTTAAAAACCTGAAAAAACCACATGTAGAAATAAGATCACAAAAATACCTAAATGGTTGTCAATTCCAAATACTCAAGGACCCTGAAGGTTCTCGGATTTTGGGAACTTTTCCAGAAAAAAAAAGTAGGTGTATTTCTTGTAATCAGACACAAAGATGCATCCTAGGCCTTTCTGAACCTACTCATATGTTTAGATAATTTTTTCTCTGTAACCTTGAAGGTGAAAACACATTTAACAAAGAAGAAAACAGTGATTCCCACAAGATAATAGAATCTAGGTGTGAAAAACAACAGCTATTGAGAAACATGTAATGCTATCAGGACAACTGTCAACTGTTTTTCACACCACTCTTGAAAACCCAGCAATTTTCTTGTAATTCTGTTCTGTCTACATTAGAATAAAATGTGAATAAAAGTGAGATGCAGAAGATGTATTTAATTTTGAATATTAGCTCTTCTATCTCTTCATTTGAATATGAACACATTTCTAGAGTGCTCAACTCTAGTCTTCCTTATTTTGATAGCTCTCTTGAGGGTCTCAGAGGCTGTTAATTGAAGCATTTCACCAAGCTTACATGGGGAAATAATATCATTTTAACATTTTGACATAAGTGATCTATTTAATGCGGAGTAAAGTTAATGAAATTAATCCCATGATTCAGGGAATGCATCTGTTGGAAACTGTCTTCAATCTGACAGTAAAAATTAATCATACTTTGGATTAAATAAAAAAAAAAAGAGGAAGCATGATTTGCATGATTTCATCTTTTTTTTTTTTTATAAGTAGAAATCTTCAGATATTAAGAAAAAACACCCAACTTGAGAGTGTAGAAATCCCTGTGGAGTTAGCAACTGTGCTATTTGATACATTTAGAGAATTGGTTGTCAATTATCTCCACCTCTGGTAAACGTCTGTGAAGCATGATATAGAGCTCTGATTATTTGTTAGGTGGACAGGACATAAACTATATGGGTATAGTGCCACCTAATGCCATGGACACTTTGGAGATGATATGCTGTCACCTTCAACTTCTGGAAAGGTTAAGGATACCAAAGCTTTCCATGAAATTTAAATAAAAAATGGTCCTGAAATAACAGGAAAATTTTTCTAAAATAACTAGTATCGAACATATTAGAGTGGTGGGCAACAGCTCGATGTCCAAGTGGAGACCTGTCATGAGTGGCATCCCTCAGGGGTCCGTGTTGGGCCCGGCCCTGTTCAACATCTTTGTCGGCGACATGGACAGTGGGATAGAGTGCACCTTCAGCAAGTTCGCCAATGACACCAAGCTGTGTGGTGCCGTCAACACGCTGCAAGGGAGGGATGCCATCCAGAGGGACCTGGACAGGCTGGAGAGGTGGGCCCGTGCCAACCTCATGAAGTTCAACCA
>JAAGAY010144810.1:1230-15158 GCA_011801015.1 Ardeotis arabs | reverse complement strand
GCCTTCAGGCATCCACCTCCCCCGGTGTGGGGTCCTTCACGGTCTCCAAGTGGATCTCTGCTCCTCCGTGGACCTCCATGGGCTGCAGGGGGACAACCTGCTCCACCATAGTTGTCACCACAGGCTGCAGGGGAATCTTGGCCAGGAGCCGCATTACTGCTCCCTCTCCTTCTGAACTGACCTTGGTGTTTGCAGTTGTTCATCTCACAAGAAAAGTTCTTCACAACAGGCTGGCAGATGCCTCTCAGAATCTCTTCACATCATCCATCTCATCTCCTCTCCACTTCTTGCAGCCGGGCCGGGCCGAGTTGGGCCCAGTCGGCTGCCTGGCGAGAGGCCAGAGGGTGAGGCCTGCAAGGCCCATGAGGCCTGTGCCTCCCCCTCTCCACCTCTGCCACCGCTCAGCTTCTTCACACCTTCTCTTCTCTCTTTTCTTCTGTTTTCCACTTCTCAAATACGTTATCGAAGAGGCGTTATCACGGAACATTCTGCTACCAATTGGCTCGGCCTTGGCCAGCAGCGGGTCCGCCCTAGGCCTGGCCAAGTCCACTGAACAAAGGGGAGCAACCTCTAGCAGTTTCCTACAGAAGCTTCCACCTTAGGCCCCCCCCTCACTAAACAAAACCACAACAAACTGTAAGCCACTTTCAAAAGGTTCTATTTCCAGATGCCACTAGTACATAGCAAAAACATTTTCACTGAAATAATTAAAAAATTAAAATTAGATTTTAAATCTGCACTTAAAATGTATTTTCACTGGGGGAAAAAGAAACAAAAAACCAAAGACTGAAAACCAGTCTGCTTTTCTAGGATAGACTTGCAATTGGGGGAGGAAACCTTTACACTTTTCCATCAGTTTTTTGCAGCCTTTACCCTTACTCTTTGAAGATCAAGCTATTGTAAATTTGGAGTCTGAAGCCAATTGATAATTCAAGTACGCATGCACTTTTACTCCTTGAGTGTTTAAAACTGAGCTTTGTCCCATATTTAACTGGTCTACTGATTTTGAACCAAGTGTTACCCAACAGTGTTGTGTTTTTCCTTAGTACCTTTCAGGAGATGTGTGGGGTAGAAACACAATCTAGGACTGTCAGTCCAGCACCAGCCTCATAGGCACCTTGTTTTTCTTATTTCTTCCAGCAGGAAGCTTTCTTTGGGCTGTAGGAAATGGCAGTGCAGTAGTTTACGCAGGCTCTCCTTCCAATGTTGCACTGCGCCCAAGGTACCAAAGTAGGGTAGCCTGCAGCTAGGAAGGGAGGAAAGCTGTTGGTGACCACACAAATGTGCCCGTCAGCTTAGGCTCTGTTTCAGCTATGTACGAAAGTCGTTCCACTGTCCATGAGCAGTTCTCAGGGAAATTAATGCAGTTTGGACAGAGTTTTATATAGGGCATAGCATCTTACCAATCAGTAAGCAGAAGTCTAAGGTATGTTTTTTTGTAAGATGAGTATTTCTCCAAGGGAAAGAGAAATAGAATAGGATGGGAGATTTCAACTGAGTTTAGAAGATCTGTAATCCAATGTCCTCTTTTTGGCCTGTGTTGTTTAATTTCTTGTTGCTCTTTTTATTCAAGATCCTTCAGCAGACTCTAGGAATTGTCATAACCCGTTCCTTGCCTAGATTTCCCACCAAAGCAAGATGAAATGAAAAGACTGAGTTAGAGGAAGCCCATAATGATCAGTGAAATCAGTACAGAACTCGTTTTCAGCTCTTCCCCTAAGCCTGCATTGATAAAAAAAGAGGGCATGTAGAGGAAAGAGTCAATTTGGGGCAACAGGCTGTAGAAAATCAGACTCTGAAAGCCACAGCTTGATAAATTCAGTGTTCACAGATCAGACTGGGGAGCTGGTCTTCTGTGGTCCTGCCTCAAAGGCCTACACCTGTCATAAAGCCAACACTTTGTATTAACCAAGTGTGCTCTGGTGGAAGGGATGGAGACCAGGATGTTGGAAGTCCATTTCCAGCACTCCCCTTCCTCTGGCCTGCAGAGGAACTTGGACAAATCACTTCGCCCCTAAATTACCTTGTTAAATTGCAAGACCTTTGAAATGGGGACTGTTTGGCAGGCAAGATGGGATGAGGGAGGAGGAGAGGTTCATCTTGTCTAGGAGCAGTTAGGTGATTGTGTAGTACTAATCACGGTGGCAATTTGAACAATGCTGATGGTGTCTGTCAACAACCAGAGATGTTTTGAGTGTGCTGACAGCGAGTCAGCGAGCTGGCCTCTTTCTGGAAAGAATATTCTTGCTCACATGTTTAGACACCATGATGTCAGTTTAGTACACAGTTAACTACCAATTAATTTATTTTTGGAAAAGTAGCTCAGTGATTGAACTGGAAGAGTCTGGGTTACAGAAGCTTTGCAGCTCAAAGTGTCATAACTTCATACCCACATGGCCTGGGGCGATGTGTGAGCAAAGTGACTCCAGCTCTGCAGCCTGTGGAACGTTCAGCCCTTTTCCCTCTGCTCAGTTTTTGGCATGAAGGCAGAAAATTCTGCTCCATGGATTTTTTTTCATACCTTTGAAGAAAAAAAGAGTAGAGTAACTATTCTCATTGGAAATGTGAATCCCAAGCAAACTAAAATGATATCATCAATTACCACAAATCCTTTCAGGATTCAGCCTTGTAGGAAGCTGCTCCTCTGACAGTCTTTCCCTTTCATTCCCAGTGCTTCCCTCAAAGAACCAGTCAGCGTTCTCCACAGGATGTGCCATCAGTTCTGCATGTGTCATATGGATACCATTGTTGCTACTGACTGCACCACCAAACTGGTTTTTTAGCCTGATTATTGTAGATGTTCGCTTGCTCTAGTTAGGTCTGTTCCTTTGCTCCAGGGGGAAAGTTTTCCACTACGGTATTTTCCCACTGGGTCCTTGTCTTGATCTTTGCAGCTCTGTGCAAGAGGCTTGTATCAGAAAGGAAAGAAATAATTGCCTTGCTCTTATGGCTCTGTACCCAAGAGCTACGTTGCAAAAGCATGACTGCACAAGGTATGTTTACGTTAGCCAGATACACACATTTTCTTTTTCAAAACGCCAAACCTTAGAGGAAGATCATTGAGTGTTTGAAAAGTGGTGGCATAGGGACGGTAATTACAGAGGCGTTTAAAGCAGTTGAAAGCCAGTACACAGAGAACAGATGAAATTAGCTGATGGCATAAAGAAATTAGACATGAAGCTGAGAGTGTTGATGCCAATACAAATTGGATTTAATTATTTTTGAAGAGATGTGGTTAGGTTTTCTTACGCAACATTGATAAAAAGCTATTTCAGCAAATGGGTCCCGATTCGGCAAAGCAATTAGCACTTGATGTTATTTAGCATCAACATCAAGAAGCATATACGTAAATATTTTGTTGAAACTAAGTCCTGAAAAGACAAATGAAACTGCTAAGATTCCCATCTGGGCTTCTGATCTGTTCCACGTTTGCAAACTTTCCATAAAGAAATTACAGTTCTTGAAATTTTATTTTTTGAAAAGATGAAACTTAGGATTCTCATGTTCACGTGAATCTGAAACAAAAAGTGCTGTTTTGGATGATCGGTAAAGCTAAAGAGGTCTGTCTCCTTCATGCAGGCCATTTATTCTATGAATCCATCTTAAGTTTTTATTCTGGACAGCTTTAAGTGATCCTTGAATTTATAGCTACTAGAAATTTCACTGGGTCTTCAAACTAGATTGTGCTAGATACTAATTTGGAGTATGGGTAAATACTTGACTGGTGATGTTTTTCCGAATCTTTACTCTCGTTAGGAACATGAGTGCTCTGTACCTTGAAGAAAAATAATGACGACTTTTAAGGTTGAATCCATGCCAGTATAAATCATTCTGCTTGATGTTGACAAAATATCTAGTCAGTCAAAATTCCTCTGCTAAAGAGGGGAGAATAAGTGTACAGTGTTGTGTCAGTGTCACTTGTTGACATAGGATCTCAAAGAAAAAAAAAAAATCCTCTGGGACATTTTGGTTAAAGGTTCCCCCCCTTCCCCTTTATCTCAAGCATTTCCCAGCATTCCTGCAGGGACATCTGGTTCTCTCGTTTTCTAGCTTTACTTTGGTGCCTTCAAAAAGCATCACTGTCAGCGTGGCTCTGTTTAGCCAAACAACACAAACAGGATAGTAGCCCTGCCTGATAACTCGCCTAAAACATAGCTGCTCTGCAGAAGCAGTGACCTTAACCATTTCTGTAATGGGTAAATGTGACTCTGCCCTTCATTTTCTTCTGTGGCTTCAGGGATTTTTTACAGGCAAAATTTATCTTTCTGTTATATATGACAATATGTGAAGCTCTGTCTCTTTCTGCTCTCGTACGTTGGATGGCTATTTTGCTTCACTTGAGAGCACTGCTTGAGCAAGAGAAAAGCAGACAACATAAATGCTCTATATTTGCACAGATCAAAGCTGATTTTAGAGCAGCATGGTTTCTGATTCCTTGGCTATAATGTGAATTGTCATGCAGCTAAAAGAATTCCTATCGGCTGAGGCTTGCCTCTAACACTTGTGGATGTATATGGTGCAGTTTGGGAGCATCCTCTTGATGGCTTACTTGCAGTGTGGGGAAATAGTACTTTTGGTTGAAAGAACTAGGCTTTAAGGTTTGGTGAGGAATTCTATAGTGGAAGAGGAGTCTTGACTGGAAGATTAGGACCTGAGATTAGGTCGGTCTCAGCTGGAGGCTGAGGAACAGGCAAGAAGCAGCTGGAATGAGTAGGCAAAAATAGGGATGGGGGAAGGCACATGCTGACACATGCAGGATTGCACTGTTTATGTCAAAAAGGGCTTAAATTAGAGTTACTTCTTTAATCTTACTTCTAGCATTTTTTAACCTCTGAATGAGTTAATAAAAACTCAGTAATCTTCCTGTACTTCAGATTTTTTGCATGTGAAAGACTTCCCATTAATGTTACTGTGGGCTGCAGGTGTGGGTCAAGTTTTATCTTCCTGCAATCTTTAATATGAGTGTTTAAAATAACAACAACAAAAACCCCCTGTATCTTTCATGTACATTCTTTTTCTATATATAAGGAATGTAGAGCTGTTTCCTGAGCTGTTTGGGACAGTGTCAGCGTTGGCAAAGAGCAGTGCAGGATAGCTGTTAACATGCTAGTTCTACATTGCTGTATGAAATAGCCTGCAGCACAGCGTGATCATACCCGTGTACAATACCTACAGGATTTTAACAGACTGCCAAGATTTTGCTCACCTTCACCCTACACGAATTGAGTCTCTCTGTCGTTGCCTTCACTGCCCTCCCAGACACAACATTTCAAGTACACTCTGCAATATCCGTAGTGGTCCTGAACAGCAAAGTTAAAGCTGAAGTCATTGGAGAGCCAGCTTGATTTGAGCTGCAGCCTTTCCCCTCCAAGATATAGATGTAAACCTGAAAAATGAACTGAGTCTGTTTGTCCCTGCAGCTGCTTCTAGCCCACACTGCAAGCACTAAATATAAGTCTACAGCAGGGAAGATGATTGGCAGCTACCTCCTCTAGCAGCGGAGGCCCCAAGAAGGATGGTGCGCAGATAATGAATTGGTGTCTTTATCCCAGGAGACTAAGCATCGCAGTGCGGTACCCACTCTATTCTCCTGTCACCCATGGTGTATCATATCCCCTAGACACAAAGAGAACTTCAGGTCTTAGTGTCATAAATCTAAATTTTCAGTCTTAAGCATGCTTCTCCCCTTGCCCTTGAAGATCTGAATAAAATGTTTCATCTTCCTCTGAGATGGAACCTGTTCCTTTCAGATGCAGTGTGTTAGCAGCACACCCTTTATCTGTGTGCAGACCCACCTTAGAGCACGCGCTGCAAGCATTGTCCCTGTCTTGCATTTCTTAGAACAGAAGCATGCCTTTCGTATGACTTGGCACTGTTGCAGATATCTTTATTGAACTTTGTAGCATTTAGGTGGGGAAAAGGGAGCTGGCTCTGTTATGCACACTGTCTCTTTTTGTCACTGACTTAGGCTTGTGCAAGGTTTCCTCTTGAGTAATTGTCAAAAGCAGGAGTGGTCATATTCTCACTGCTGCCTTAATACCATCCACTACCTAGTGCCAGAATGATGCTGGAAACACGGTCTGATTGTCTGCATGAACTCTGTGCTTAGTTCTGTCTTCTGCAGAAAGCGCCTGATACGTAGAAATTGATTTAACGGAGGATTAGTTGAGAGGCAATTGCAGTGCACTGTGTTGCATGAACATTTGGGAATGCAATACTTAAAAGGAGAGAGAAAATGTAGGATGTGGCAAAAAAAAATGAAGATCTAGCTCTTATGCTGCAAGTCCTTTGCCATTGGCAGCACTGAAAGCCTTAAACTGGGCTCTTGCTTATGTGAATTTTAAGATCTCTTTTAGGCTCCTGATGTTTTAAGCCTGCCCAGGACAACTGGCCTGTTTTCTTGTGTTTCAGTCTCTCATTCTCCATCCTTTCTGTTTAGATTGGAAGCTCTGCAATGCAGAGATTTTTGTTGCATGATTTTGTACAGTGCCTAATGGATCAGAGTCCTGCTCTAGACCGAGTCTCTAGCCACTCCTAAAATAATGCGATCATTTCAGCTAGCACCTAGTATGCCACCATCCATTGAGATGTGTTTAAGTGAACTCCTTTCTTCCCATGCCACAATTGTTTGAATCGGTGTGATATATATTGTAAAGTAATGTATAAAACTAACTGAATAACTTTAAATCTTTTCAGTAATTGATTTCCAGAATTCTTCATAACTTTTCTCCTAATTGGCAAAACATTGCAGTAGGTTCTGTCACTTGTTGAAACTGTCTTTTAAATGGAAAAGATTTTCTTTATAAAACCTTGTTCTACCCCCAGCATACTCTTGCAAACTTCTAATTTTTTTTCACCAAGAAAAAGTAATCTCAGATTCAAAATTAGGGATAACTGAAGCTGCATTAAATCCATCATGAAAATTATTCTACTCGTATGCCCCAGATAATAACTGCTGATGATAGGGTCTCTTATTTCTAGAGTGCTGGTTCTAATTGATGTTATTTGATCTGATCTGTTTGCTGGTCGTTCAGTGGCAACTGAAACTTGAGATGGCTTTCTGCAGGCCTGTGTGAAAAATAATTTACTACCGTAGTAGTGTCACTGAAGAACTTCTGAGTAGCAATGAAAATCCTGTTAAGTTCTCTGCAAATGGAAAAGCTGGCTTTTAGTCCATTTTTGTTTGGACCAGCATTCATATCCCCAAATATTTGCTGTAAACGGCAGTAAACTTGTTTCTGTGCTTGCAGGGTCAGAAGAGGACCGGGTGATATACCTGTATATCACCAGCCAGGGACTCCCGTAGCTTTTCCGTACGGAAAACTTTACTAGTTTGTAATCCACCTAGAAGTTCACCAATAAAAAAGCTCCTCTCTTATCCCACTGAAAATTTCATATATTGCATAGGCTCATCTCTCTCTGAAGCCGTGTTTTCTCCTGGAGTTCACTATTGTTTTGTCAGCCCACTCATCACAAAGCAGAGGTCACGTCAACATGACCTTTTGCTGGTACAAGGAGGCTGCTAAATAATTCACGTGGCCAACTTGATTTCGGGGTCCACATTTGTTTTTTCCACTCTCCTAATCAAGATGCTCATTTAATTCTATTCCAGCACCTGTTCAGCAATTAACACCCTACAATTTGCATCTTACCCTGACATTTGCTATCTTTCCAATTAGTTTTTATATCAGTATAATTAGGTAGGGTTATTACAGTGCATCAAGCAGGGTCGAGGATATTCCCAAGCCTTTAAGCTCTTTCCCAGATTTGTTTAGGGAAGCCACTAAGGGTAAACGGTTGATTAGGATCACTGTTTTTCTTCTTCATTCAGATCAGGCAAAGACTGTTTCCCCATGTGGCTCATGAAAGATCAGGGAAATATGTCAGTCTGTAAGAACTAATATTATGTAGTTCATGCCTTTTGGGGTGAATTTACAGGGGATTATAAGTAAGGGTCAGGCTGTGTAGCCACTTGCAGTAGCTTCATGAGGGGACGTTATGCTCTTGCTTTATACAAGCTAAGCAAACTGCTACAATTATTTTAATGTTTAAAATCAATTTTTGGAGTTAACATGTGAGTGGGGGACAAATCAAAATTAGAGGGCAACCTGACCATATTGAACACTTAGCTTAATTGGTAAAGACTATGGGAGTGAAATGACTATTCTTAACACCTTTTAATTTAAATTTCACAGAAGGAAGGTCTTGCTGTTCAGCTGCGATTGGTTTGGACCGTAGGCTTTTTGAGTCAAAAATTGTCTTGCAGCCAATGTGTACAGAGTGTCTAGCACAGTGGACCTTCCTAATCCTACTGTACTGCCAATAGGAAAACAGACAGCTCCTTGCTGCTACTGTTGATTTTTAAATTTTTTTTTTTTTTTTTCAGCCCATTAATATACCGTGCTGACATAAGGGAGACTTACGTGTGTGTAGGGGAAGTGGGACACTAGGAGGTGAGATCTATAGTATGGATCAGAGAGGAGAAGTTGTTTCTGATCTCACACCACCTTGCTCTGCATGATACTTCTTTATGTTTGAAATTATCTCCCTCCAACGCCCCAATTCCCCTGCGTCGCTCTTAATTCTGTAGGTGCATACAAAGACTGTATTATCAAGGGGCGATATCGCCCTTGGTGAGGCTGCAGTAGGAAGATCACATCTTGCTGGGTAAAGCGAAGAGGTGGATTAATAAAAACAAACCACCATACCACACTTCATGTCTGGTGTATTGCTCCTGAATCTCGTTGTTATTCTGAGCCTTTCTGCAATATATCTGAATGGTGCTCTCTAGACCTTGGTGGGGAGGGATGCTGGGAGCCCAAGGGAGGAATCAGCCCACTCAGATTCCCTGACTTGGAAAAGCTGGAGAGCAGCAAGCACTTCCAATGTTTTCAAATATGCAATAGATTTTTTGCTTAAATATTGTAATGAGCTTCATCTCTCCCTGTTATGTGTTTGGTTGTTCTTGTTTGGGTGGTGGGTTTTTTTTTGTTGGTTTTTTTTTTTAATTTCCAGTTGCTTTATATGGGCAGCTGAACAAGCTTAGGAAAATATAGAGTGGAAATGTCTTGGGAAATTGGGGCAACAAGAAGTGGAATGGGAATGGGATGGAAAAGAAACCTGGGGAGACGAGGTTGATTAATAGGAATTATCAGATCCAGAATAAGAAAACAAGGCCAGTGATCAGATGAGAAAAAGTTTTTTGAACATAACATCTCATTTTTGTGAGTGCGATCTCAGTCTTAGCTGTTTTCTCCAACTGATTTTTAAAGTCATATCCCTTGCTGCTTTTCATTGTATCAAATCCTTAGGAATGAGTTTCCATAACCTATCAGTAAGAAATTAAATTCCTAAGCCACTAAGAGAGATGTTGTGCACATACCTGTGTGCAAAATAGACAATTAAATCAAACCCCCATACTAGAAAATGTTATATCTCGTAATATTTGATTTGGAGTGAAAAATCAAGACTTTCAGTCTTTGGCTTTACTGTGGCGGCTTCTTGATGTTTCTAAACCAGAAAGTGGGAACACAAGGCTGAAGAAGTCAATAAGGAGTCAGAATAATCGCACTAAGGAATTCCCATCTGAAATTCTTTCTTAAACCACAGATAAGCAGGAAAGGCCTGAAGTACTCATGGAACTAGTAAATATCCCAGCCAAATAAAGGTTCTCAGGCTGAAGTATCCTGACTCTGGGGAAAGGACGAGGCAGAGATGTAAACTGCGGCGCTCAGAAAGCAGTGGTGCTTTTTCTCATTTTGGTGACATGAGACAACAGGAAAGGGGAAAGCTGAACCTCTGGCTGTGAACCTTTCCCCTTTCCTGAAGTTTGTCTTGGGCTTCGGTTACATTTCCAGGTTTGTCTGTGCCAGGATCTGTGTGCGTGGGGAATCCTTGGAGGTGGTTTTACGAGTTGGGGGAAAGGGTTGGGTTTAAAGGCAGCAGGGCAGAACAGCGGGGTCCTGCAATTCACTCCCTCGGCCGGTGCCATGGGCCAGCCTTTGCCCCTTGCCTGTGTTCATCGCTCCTCTCGGTCTGCATGTGGGAGCAGAACCTGGTCTGAAAATCAAGGAAGCGCAGTATTCCCATGTATTGCTCTGAACATCATATCAGGCTGTACTACCAGAATTTCTCTCCTAAAAATACTAGAGCTACGAAGGAGGAGAGTGGAAAATAAAAGAAACAGAGTTTTCCCCTCAGCTTGGGGAGAACAGAATCAACAGAACTGCCATGGTGACGTGCTCTGCCCCGTAGATTTAGTGCCTTCTGCTGTGAGCAGGCAAAGCAATTGCTCACCTGTGGCAGGAACCATGGTGTCTAATTTTCAAGCTTTTGTCTTAGCCAGTAACTTGTTCGTTGACTGAGCTCCGTCGATGAGAATAAGCCTCTTCATAAATTAAGTCTATACGTAAATGGCTGTAAATGTGCTTAGAGAAATGGGAAAGGACAGTTTGTATAAACCTGATTCGAAAGGGGGAAGAGTCTATATCGAGGAGATTTCCTATCTGATTTTCCAAACTCATAGGCTTCAGCTGGATGCTAAACCCTGAGCAGCATGAAGCTTTACTCCTGATGTTCACCCCTGTATCTCATGGTAAAATGTGGAGTCTCATGTACTTGGTAGGTGGGTGGAGGAGAGAGTAAACAAATAGTTCCGTTTAAAAGGGTAACCATATCCTGTACTGCGTAGGATAACATCATTATGTGATCACCTTGTCTACACTGAAATCTCACACTTCATCTTTCCCCCTTAATAGATTTCACCTTGGAATACAAATACACTTTGTCCCTGTTGAGCAATCTGGTTCATACAGTGCCTGGGAAGAGAGTTTCTTCACATGCATCAGAAATCACTTTGAGTGCTAAAAGGCTAGCAGCTTCTAATTGAATGGCAAGGAGATCATCTCAAGTTGTTCATAGTGACATCAGGGGAGATTTTGATTTGTATGTGTGTGACAGCATTGGGAACTTGCTGTTGCTGCTTGCAGACTGTTTCCTGACCAGCACGTGAAAACTTTCTCTGAAGATGGCCTGCTTATGGACCAAGGTCTTGGACGTGAAAAATTTAAGCTTTAGCTCCTCTGTCACTATTTAGAGTGAGATTTTCTGTGTTGTCTAAGAGTTTATAATGGAAATTATAATCCAAATCTAATGCTGGCTCAGAAAAAATTAGCCTAAAGGCAGCAGTTGCTTCAGAAATTGCTGGCTCTTGAGAACTTTTGAAAATGAAGCAATTTCTAACCTGCTGCTTTTGAATTCAAGAATTCTGCTCTAAATCATCTTATCTAATGGTACATAATGCTAGTGACCTCTTTTCAGGAGAGAGAATGAAGTCAATTTGAAGACTCTTTTGTCAGTGTCCAAAGACAGAATTTAACCTGTAGTGTTCAGAATGTGCTTACAGTGTATTTTTCTTTAAACCCTTTAGGTTTTGGGCTGCTTTGTCAATGGAATCAGAATTACAGAAGTTAGATCTCTCCCATCTTGATTAGGTCATCCAGCGCTCTCCCCAGCGTGGCCCTGCTGAGGGATCTCTTGCTGTATTTCATTAATATATTCCCCTGCCGTAACTCGGTGCGTCGCTTCCCCGAAGGCAGGTGTCCAACATTAATGGGAGTTACATTCGCTAGCAGAGGGACGTGTTAGATCCTCAGTGTGCTGTCTCTAGGAATGGAAGAAGAAAGAAATGAATTAAGTAAATGAATAATAATATTAATGATGTTTGCTAAATCTCTCATCGAGTGCACGAGCCAGTGTAATTGCTTTAGTGCTTTGTGTGAAAGCCAGCAGGCTGATTGAGAAATATAAACAAAATTATTCCCCTCCCTTTTTCCCAAACAAGAAGATAGCCATTAATAAGGGCTCTTTGTTTCCTAAAAATCTAAAAGTAGGAGCATGATGTGTGAGCAGGCAAGATATGTATATCTAATCAGTGCTAGCTATGCTGCCAACTGTATCACATTTCCTCTGGTTTTGGGGGATCTCTCGGAGCTTTTGCAGTTGTGTTAATAGAATGAAGTTTCTCTGTGTATGTGTATCAATATTTGTGTGTGTTGGAACATGCAGTGATTGGTTTGACCTGTTTTTTTCAACCTCCAATTTATCAACACGTTATTAAACTGAAATGATGTGAAACTCTGAAAATCCTTCTGTAATCTTTAAAAGCAAATTTTGGGGGAAACAATAATAATAAGGGCTTACATTTTAAAAGTTGAAACCGAAGTTTAAAAGAAGACAACTCCTTCAGGTTAGGTAAAATCAGCAGGGTATA
This sequence comes from Ardeotis arabs, assembly GCA_011801015.1. NCBI lineage: Eukaryota > Metazoa > Chordata > Aves > Otidiformes > Otididae > Ardeotis > Ardeotis arabs. The sequence continues at coordinate 2,887 of JAAGAY010144810.1, read as the reverse complement.
TGACTTCTCAGTTATTCCTCCTGTAAATCTTTTTGGATTAGTTCAGTGATCGCAAGCTGTCAGGTATAAAAGGAGTTGGCTGCACTTTGGAAATAAATTAACTTGTAAGATGAAAGGTCATGCAAAATATTTGGGAATTTTGGAGGCACTGTGGGTGAACTTGGTTGGCACTGGGAGCAGTTGTTGGATTTCCTCCATTAGGTGGTTGCTGTATAATTTTGGGGGTGCAAGGGGGGGACTGAGATGGAAAAGGGGGACCCTGGTGAGTGGTTTGCTGCCTGGAGCAGGTGATCAAATTGATCAGTTCGCTACTGTGTTTTGTTCCAGGAGGGGTCAGGGAAGAAAACGTGTGTGGGGAGGGGGGCCAGGCTCGGCGTAGCTGCATTTTAACACCTTCTCTGCTAAGCAGGAGGCCAGCTTGGGGTGCTAAATTCCTGTCTGTGGCTGTCTGTGAAATAAATCTGTGTGTTGTGTAGTCCCAAGCTGTCAGCAACGGTTTGCGCTGATGGACTCTGAAAGAGGTTTCCTCTCGGATCCTGGAGCAGTCGGCAGCCGCTAGGGAGCTGTCTTTAGCTCATATTTCAGAGTTAGCTCATTAGGCCAATAACAGCAGACAGTCACTGGTTTTTTTTTTCTTCAAGAATTTGTCAAGTTGGGCTGTGTTTATAGAGTTATGGCTAGACAATGATAATATTACATCTCCCTTTACCTGTTGCAACGACCTGGTGAGTTGGACGGTACGTGGTTTTTCACAGAGACTAGCTTTCCCATTTGGTTGTTATTCCTGCACGTTGTGCTCCCCTTCTCCCCGTAACGCGCGCTTGCATAGGACTGCCAAGTTCTTTGTCTCTTCTCAGAATCAGGGCTTGGCCTTTTATTTTGAACCCTCACTCACAAGGAAGTCCCGACTAACTTTTTTTTCTTCTTCCCCTTTGCACAGCTAGCTGACTGCGTTGAATGGGGTGTCTCATTCGCGTTTCTCTTGCTGAACCACAGCCCGCTCCCACCCAGCTGCGTAGTGCCAATAACACACTACACTGCTTCCCAGCAGCCTTCCAGTGATTCATGGAATATACAGTGCCAGTAAGAAGTGCTGAGCTGAGCTCTTCCCTAGTTCCCCCTGTGAAGCTGCTGTTTGGCCTCTTTTTGCACAAGTTTACTTGCGCAGTTGTTCTGTTTAAAAACATTTCTAGTGTCGGCTTCTGTCTTTCGTTCCTAGTGCTAAGGTGGCTGCAAGCACAGGGGTATTTGATAGCCATTGTTATGGGGAAAGGTTATGCTATCGTCCAGCCATTAATAAAATCCATTCTGTGGGATCCGGCCATGCTCTCTGAGGAGATGAGACAACCCTGGTAACCCTGGTAACTCCAATGCAGGAGAAGGCACAGAAGCTGGAGATGCGTGCACACGAGCAGGGCTACGACTTGGTTGGCATCACGGAGACGTGGTGGGACGACTCGTATGACTGGAGCGTCAACATAGAGGGGTACAGGCTTTTTAGAAAAGACAGGAAGGGGAGACGAGGAGGGGGTGTCGCTCTCTACATCAGCAACCGGCTGGAGTGCGTGGAGCTCCGCCTGGGGATGGAGGAGGAGCTGACAGAGAGCTTGTGGGTCAAGATCAGAGGACGGGGACGGACAGGGGACGTTACGGTGGG
>JAAGAY010144809.1:0-128464 GCA_011801015.1 Ardeotis arabs | reverse complement strand
GAGGAGGCTCCGGGGAGACCTGATAGCGGTCTTCCAGTACCTCAAGGGGGCCTACAAGAAAGATGGGGAGAGGCTGTTCAGTAGGGCCTGTTGTGATAGGACGAGGGGTAATGGTTTTAAAATAGAGGGAGGTAGATTTAGATTAGATATTAGGAAAAAATTTTTCACGGTGAGAGTTGTAGAACACTGGAACAGGTTGCCCAGAGAGGTGGTGGATGCCCCATCCCTGGAAAGGTTCAAGGCCAGGTTGGATGAGGCTCTGAGCAACCTGATCTAGACGGGGATGTCCCTGCTCCTTGCAGGGGTGTTGGACTAGATGACCTTTGAAGGTCCCTTCCAACTCTAACCATTCGATGATTCTATGATTCTATGATTCTACTTCATATCACATTCTACATGTTCAGATATTGCACCACAAACCAGCATCTTTTAATGTTTCTCTGCTCTTTTCTATGTGAGAGAGAAGATATAAAGTAAACAGGTATGATAGCCATTGAAATTGTCCATAATTCTATACATTCTAAAGGAATATAATAATGGATATATTTTCTAACATTTTAGTGTCTTTGTGTGTGGTTACAGTGTAATCTAATAAATCATGCAAAGTATCTTGACTGACTCTGTGGTGTATATAATTCTCAGCTGGAAGAGAAACCATCCAGGCTGTTTGTGAGAAGACAAAACATGCAAGCTGGGCACACTACCTGAGAAGATAAGAAATAGAGGCTGGGGGGTAAGACAATTAAAGAGAAAGCAAAGACATTCTTTGAATTATTTGGATTTAAAATACATAGATCAAAAATGAAAAAAATTAAAGCCATTGATATGTCATATATTTGTCAATGTTCCATTTTTAGTACCCGAAGGGATTAGTCCAGTAGTTCCTCTTACTGTAAACAGCAAGGACCACTAAAGTAATGCTGACAATCTGAATAGTTTATTTCAAATGTTTTCCAGCTACTTAGGAATAGAGTACCCTTGCACTTTTTATTTCTTTCTTTATTTTTAAAGTTTTATTATCTGAGACCTTGTTTTATATCAGAGACTGGGTTTCCTACTACCAGACTGAGAAGTAAAATTTTGCTACTTATCTGTTTTGTCTTCCACTACATTGTGTTTCTGATACAATGGAAAGTACTATGACTACGTGATTATTCGTTTTTCATGTTCTTCTGAAGAAACGAGTAAAGTTTCTGGCTCTTGTAACACTTTTTCTAAGTGTTCAATTATGCAATTTTAACTGATTAAATTGCATAAAATTGCTGTAACAGCCTGAAGTATTAGAACCACTAAATATGATTGTCTTTTTTTAAGTTGCAGTTATTTCTTTCTAAAAATATTTTACAAAAGAGGAGGAGAGAGAGGTTAGGTAATTATCTATAAGCCCTTTTTTGTTAAACAAACCAACCACGTTATGAAACCTGATTATGCTGAAACCTACCACAATTCTACTTGTTGCCTTTGAACCGTTGTGTGTGTTAGTTATTTTATTAAGTGAGTATAAAAATGATATTAGGCACATTTTAAAGAAACATACATCAATAATTATTTTATAAAACTTGATAAATAAGAAATATATCTTATAGGTATGTTATTGTCATGAGCAATATATTCTAAGATAATTATATAAGTATGAATATAGAGGTAAAAATATCCTTTTCACCTCTTTAACAGGTTAGTTACCTATTCAATCATATATTAATTATTTATTAGTATTTTATTATTATTTATATATAACAACTTGCTTATTAATGTTGAAGAAGAGACACAGCATATTTTTTCTGCATGCATAATTATATTCAATGATTTACTGTCTTTGTCTTTCACAAATATATTTTCTCTGAGCTTGCTTTCCATGAAAAACAGGAATACCCCCCACTCATCACCAAAAGCTTTCCATTTTGTCCTTTTATTGCTCAGAACTGGATGGGACACTTACAATTTTAACAGACTTATTAATTAAAGCATTAGCTTTTCACATTCTATTGAATTCTAGCTGGAGTCCTACAAGTGTAACATTTGAGTACGTCATTTTTCCTGTGGATATAACAAGTTCAGTGCAAATCTTGTACTTCAGTGAAAATTTTCACAGTATCATGTAATGAACAATACAAATTAAATACTTTCAAGTGCATTTTGAACTTTTAAGGTCAATATTTTTCTTGGAGTAGTTGAAAAAATCTTTTCCTTAAGAAAAGTCAAACACATGCAATGAAGATAGAAAGAGAAACAAAATAAAAACCTCAGAATTTATGATTGTTTAAAGCTGACAATGAAAAAGACCTTTGATGTAACTGCCACTAGATTTTGTTTGGGTATGCAGGAAATGAAATAAGGGATAATAATTTCAGCCTCTGAATACAAACTAAGTATTTGCATTCCTCAGATACAGAAGTCTCTATTAAAAGCTAAATCAAAACTTCCTAATTATGAACTTTGTAGAGACAGAAGAAAACCAATGACAGAATCTGTGTCAGGGTCTAGACTAGTTACACCTCACTACTTTCACTGCAATGGCAGAAAACAACCTCCTGACTGGCTAATTGACTGACTGAATTTATGTTTCTGAGCCTTAATTTCATATTCTGAAGCCAGATCTATTTCTTTATTACTATAATGAGAACAAAGCAAAATAAATTTATTAAATCTTAAATTTCTAAAAGAAAACTGTATAAAGAGCTCATTGAAATAATAAATAAACATTACCAGACAAAAATGTTTCTTACACAAAACTTACAATGAAAATATTATTCTGAACTGGACTAATGGGGAAGAAGCAGTTTAACAAACTAATTATGAAGGTATGTTAAAAAAACCCATCCAAACAAGGAACTTCTACATCTCTTTATCCTGTCTTTGAGTTGAAGGCTGAATGAACAGATAGTTAAATATTTATTTGAAAAGATCCTCGAACACCGACTGCTGAATTTCAATCAGCACCCAGTGACTTGGAAGCTATTTATAAATACAAAAGAAGGACACGATAAGGCAGACCCCCTGGTTACCTAGATCACCCATCACTCACATCCTCAGAACTTAGAATTTTAAAATCTTCCCCTTGGTGTTTTCCTGTCTCTGCACAAATAGTCTAGCTCTGCGGGTCAGGGTACCTCTCCCCACGGCTGCTGCTAGAGCACTAACCACCACATCTCACAGGAGCTGACAAGCAGTTGAGAGCAAACACAGCATACATCACTCAGAGCTCAACCTGGTCTGTCAGCATGTAGATAAACACTTCTGAGTCCTCTGAAAATCTACAGAAAAATGCTGATTATCTTTTCTGTATGGGCATAACTAGAAAATCCTCTTTTTTTTTTTATTTCATATTACACAATATTACCAAGCTGGTAGTGTGAAGTTTTGCTTGTTGTTGTACCTTGTTCCAATTATACTTTTTTTTTTTTTTTCTGTTAAATTAAGAGCTGACTGGTTGCTGAGTTATGGTATAATATTTCACACCTTGTGAATTTAACAATACTCAGACTCCAGTGTTGTACCTACTCATGCAGAAGGTGTGAAATATAGCTTCATTACTCACACCTTGTCATTACTCATTGCTTAAGCATTATACTGAGGTCAAACAAAAAGATGAATTGGTTTTAAGTTTTGTTTCTGTCAATTAAAACTCTCTTTGAATGTTTCATAGTAATAGCTTGTCATCAAAAGAATAAATTATTTAAGAACAAACAATCCCTAATACATTTTAAAAGTGCACAACTGTTGGCACAAGAATCCAGTATCAAAGACTGGATTCGTCCTGACTGACTGTGGTCAGGTCACTGATGTTGCAGCTGCACAGACAGATTTTTGAAAAATCATTAGCCCCTCCAACTGGCAGTTCAGATCTAGCTGTCTTTGGTAATCTAGCAGAATAATAGGACTAAAATAATAATATAATCTTTCCCTGATTGAGGAATGATCATACATTCAAATTCTCAGTTTTGAAAGAAGTACAAATAACTTTGAGAAAATATTTGAAAGTATCTTTGTTATTAAATGTCTATCATCTATTGGGAAAATACTCATCTAAACAGTTAGGATATTTTTTTTTTCAAATATTAGTATTTCAGTATATTTTTCTTCTTTGCTGGTGCTGCTTTTCAGCATTGCTGCACCAAATATGAAACTCCTGTGCTTGTTTTCTACAGTCATTGCAATCTACTTGACACTGTAATATGTTCTTGGAAACTGCGGCAGTCTCATTAATTAGAAATGGGGAATTATCCTCCCTTCTGCTTAATTTGTTATAGTGCACAACTGAGAAACCTGGAAATTTCACACAGGAAGAAATGAAAATAATTAAAACATAGATGTTTTTAAAAACTTCACATTAAGTTCAAGATTGGAAGAAGGAATATTTTTCTGATTGTGCCAAGGACTTAATGCCTTCACTCTTAAAGTAAGTAAGTAAGTAAGTAAGTAAGTAAATAAATAAATAAATAAATAAATAAATAAATAAATAAGGTCTCTAATCATTAAGAAAATAAGCTCTATGAAAATATTACATAACTTCTTTAATACATTATATAAAAATTTATATACCTTGCAAATGGTAAAAAATCCTTTGGTAATATATCCTATTTTAATACAATTTCTGATTGTTAAGAAAATAAGCTATGAAAACATTATTTTATTTTCTAATAATGAGACACTTTCTTTTGGAGGAAGGGGTATTTAATTTGTTTCTTTTTATTTCTTTTTTTTTTTAAAGCCATGTGTAACTATGGAATTAGAAGTATAATGAAAATACTATTATCTTAAGGTGCTCCAGGTTCAAAAATCTGGCAACAAGTAACACAATAAAAAGCAACTTTGCATTTTGCCCTGGATGAATCAGGGCTAAAATTGTCACATATTCAAGCATTCTTCTCCACTTGTTTTTGGAAACAAATCTTACTCACTTGGTCTTTGTGTTTTTCTCCTATATTTGAGATCCCTCTGTCCTTACATGTACAGCCATAATTTGCCTCAAGTCCAGGATCTGTACTCTGCTGCTCTCCTTCCTCCATCCCTTTAGGATTTTGAACTACACAATTTCATGGTTGCTACAGCCAAAACTGTCACTTGTTATTGTATTCCCAACAAGTTCTCGCTTGTTCTTGAGTGGCACATGCCAGTGCTGATGGGGTAATGATGGGATGCACTTCTTATATCAGTAAAACCAATTTTACATCATAAGATCTATGTCCAGTGCTTGATCATCTTATACCTCTGGTTCGATCTGTGTTTAACATTACCATACCTTGCTTGCTGCAAGGACACTAAAATGGAGAACAGTATTCCAGCAGCAATTTTGCCAGTGCTGTGTAGAAAGGCAAAATTGCTTTTTTGCTTCTGGGTATTACCCACTACATATATATGAAGGTTGCATTAAGCCCTTTCACTGCAGTATTGTGCTAAAAGCTCATGCTGAGGCGATTAGCTACAATGACTCCTAAATCCTTCTATGAATCACTGCTCTCCAAGACAAAATGTCGTTATGGATTAATAATAGTCATGCGTCCTTCCCTGTGGTTAATTTCACATTTACTGAAATACTGGAGCTTCTCTTTGGCTGACATTGAAGCTAGTAGGTTTTTAAGTACCTTAAATCCTCCTCTGATTTTATTAGACTTAAGTATATAACTCTCTGATTTACAATCACCAGGCCACATTCTCAGCTGGTGTAATCAATGTGACTTGCTGTTTACCACAGATAATTATCTATTCCACACACTGTAGTTGCTTAAATGAAGCACATCTATATGATATGCATTATTGGCTACTTTACACGTAATAAATCAAGATTAATATTAAACATTGTATTGTATAAAAAGTGAACTCACAATTATTTGGAAAAAATGAGGAGTCATTTAGATGTGCTAATTACATAGAAATTAAAACATAATTCTTTCAGTCAAAGCATTGAATACTCTGAAAGATGACATTGGCGCAAAGGCCATTGTTCCTCTGAGGCTTTCTTTATCTACTCGAATGAATCTCCCTTCTTCTCACTCCTACCCCTTCTCCCTCACAAATACATTCACGTGTGTTTGCTAAGCCTTTATCTTTCCTAGAATAGACTCCTGTGATTCTCTCATTCTCAGTCAGAAGGCAAATCAAGTGCATTTTCCTCAGTATGTAGGACAAAGTCAGGTATACACTGCTCATCACTTAATGACTGCATGAGTATGATCACCTTTAAAACTCATTCTTAAAAGAAAGTGTCGTATAAGAGACTCAGTCTGGTGCACAAGACAATTCCATTTAACCTGTTGTTTTTGTTTTTTTTTTTCTTTTCTGGAGACAGAGAGGCTGTTTGTGAAGCAGCTTCTGGCTGAATACACTTCTTTTCCTCTGCAGAAGTGAATCAAAGCTGTCTTGTTCCACCATGAAGAGAACAAAAGGAGGTGAATCAGGAGGAGGTTTGTAGCATAGCCAGAGTACTGTTGTATTTCTGAAGGACTGAGCGAGTGAGTTGAGAGGTGGAGGAAATGTTGAGGAAGAAACACACCTACGTACAGTTCACTCTGTGTGTGTGGATGGAGTGTGCTGTAAGACCCTGGAGCCTCCTCTATGTATCTTGCCCAGGATTCTTCCATTTTTATTGTTGCTTCTGTGCCGCAGCCCAAATTTGATCCTTTATAGTATTTATAATATTCATGACCTTGTAGAAGCATGTCTGATTTTCTGCAGATTCCCCAATGCTTGATAAATTTCATCACCTTAATTCCTGTCTTTCAGATAAAAAGAAGCCACAGCATCAAAGCCAATGGTTCTGCTTGCAAAAAGGCTGTTATCTGGGTTACTGTCCACTTACCGTCCTGCATGTGAGCAGACTTTCTGTGAATTAATTCTATACAAAAGATCATTAAACATTGCCCTATGCAGGTCAATCCCTTTACAATAGTCAGAAAAAATTATATAATATATATCGTATTCAGAAATAATCATTATACAACCCCAAATTTATCACATTAGTACCTTTCCAACTTTTTCTGTAAATTTTCCTCAAATTAACCTAATTCACTTTTCTCGTGCTTTCTTATCATGCCAAAATTTGCCTCAAATGCAGTTTTTCTGTGCTGCTGAAGCTGTTCAGTAGTTGTTTCACCATAAAGATCTATATACATTACAGGAAATTGAAAAGTTGCTCCTGTATTTCAAGGAGGAAAGCTTTTGCTCACTGACCTGCAAATGCTACAGAACAATCTGTTTTAAATTGAATGTTGATCCAAATAAGAAAGGACTGTACCACATCATGTGAAAAAGAAGCACTCATCATCCAATTATTAATTCTTTGCTGAAGTCAATACATCTTGCTTTCTACAGTCGTGCAGTGAACATGATTCTCTTGTTAGCCATGGAATTAGGATAAAATAATAGCAACAGTTATAATGCTAAATCCTGACCTTTCTGTTACAGGGCAGGACTTTTTTTTTTCATTATATATGTAATGCTAGGGATAAGGGGATCCAATACATTACCAGGGCTCCTGTTATAGAAATGAGTGGTGATAAAAAGTGAAGGAATAGACACGTCACTTTTTGAATAAAAATGCCTGCTTCCTACTGTAAGACTCTTCAGGGCATCCTGCAGTAATGTGCCATGGGAGCCTCTTTTCTGCTTTTCCAAGCAGGAACAGAATGTATTGTTACACCTATTGTTGATTACAGCACATACACAAGGCAAGTGATGGGCACAAAACATAAAGTACATCCTGCATCAATACACTGGACTGCTTAAGACCTCATTTCGCAAGCTGAGCATTTGTTTCCTATGTCTTTTTTTTGTGAAGGAAGACACAGCACTGAGAAATGTTTTCCTCTCTCCATCACAACATAAATGGAACAGGGCACAAGACAGTGTTATACCCCACTTGATTCATTTTAAAGTGGGTATTTAAAAGTGTCTGTGGTATTTTTATCACATGTCAAAAATCTTGTAAATAAAATTGAATTTTTGGAAATTCCCTTGTAGTTCACAGCATAATCTCAGACCCTCCCTAGGCATGAGCCATAGGTGGGTGAAATGATGACCTATGTAGCTAGGTGTCCTGGCACCTTGGATAGACCATCCTGACTGAAGTAGTCCAAAACAAGTTACTCAAATCAAGCATCAAATCAAAATGGCAGAGTCCTTATAATTTCATACTATTGTAAGTGGGAATGGCAATTGAAAATGCAGCAGTGTAAAGATAAACAGAACCTAGAAGTTTTGAAAGAAAGAAGGAAGGAAGTCACACATTTCAAGTATGTTTACTGGAGTTTATCCAGCTCTACTAAGCTACCCTCTGTTTTCTTTCACTGAGCTGCTCTGATAATCCAACCAAGGAACAATCTTCAGTTTGGTGCATGTGATCATGCACAAACACTTTTCAAAATCCTGTCAAAAGAGATGTTTGTTAACACTCTTTCAGGGAAAAAAAAAAGTTTCCAGGTGTGTGTAATGAATGTCTGTTCGTATTTTTTTAAGTCAGCAATGACTGCTCCAAAGAAAGCAGCTATGAGAAATGTGCTTTATTGTAATCAGTGGAATCAGAACTTGAGGATGATGGAATAAAAGCTGAAGTTGTGACTTTTGGGGGATAGGTGTAATCTGCATTTAATTTTCTGATTTTATTTTCTGTCCACAGCTTTTTTCTGTCACCTTTATTGCCATGTGCAACCTCAAGCTTCTAGACAGATGAATGAAGTTTCACAGATGTCTCAGAAAATTGCAGAGTGAGCCAACTTTAGGAATGTCCCCTCCAGACACATTCAACTTCATTTTAATTAACACATCAAGATTTATGGATATGTTCTAAATCGCAAAGGCAAGCAAGTTGACGGGGAAGCTGCAATGTGCTGAATATTGGTGCATTCATACAGAAGTTTTGTTTTTGAAAGCTGTACTTAGTGATTCCAAACATTTTACTTAAGATTACAGAACCTGTCTGTTTTAAAAACTTTTCAATAACAAGAAATCTTCCAACATTATACAAAGCACAGTTCCTGATAATATCCTTATTTGGGCCCTTTTTTGTCTTTTATGTATTTTGATATTTTTGCCTATGGGTAGCTAGCTTCAGTGAAAGTTTAACAGATATGTTACACACCATAAATGAAAAATTAATTCAGTGCTAAATCTTATTAAATCCCAAAGTAATAAATTACAGGCTAGATAGATAGTCATATTAAACACACACACACACACACACACACATATATATATACTTGTGTACATTTATGGGGAAGAGTTGCTTACTTTCTGTGATTGTCATACTTTTTCCTATGCATTCCACCATAGCCATTACCAGATATATATATTCCCTAAATTTTTCAAAACTCATTCAAAGTTTTAGATGCTTCCATTACGACATGTCTGGGATGAGAGCTGATTTTTATGGAATAATTTTTTTGGCACTTCATGGATAATATGCTTTGATAAAGGATTTTGAGCTGAGGCCTTCAGAAGTTATTTTATGAATTCTTGGAAATGGAGTAATATTTTTGTTTCTCTGCTTTACCTTAGTCAGAAATGCTCTTGTGAAAATAAATACCTCTAATGAGCAACAGAGATGTATTTAAAGTTTTAAGCTAGAGAACAAAAGAACTAACTAACATGTATGTGACTAGCATTGCCACTCAGGCCATCTAAAGTAGGTGAAGAACTGTGTGTGTTTAGACAAATGGGCTAGTTACTTCATCCCATGCTTATGTCTAGTTCACAGAATCACTGTGTTTAACCATGCCTGCCGAGAACACAGTGGAATGCCATGTTACATGCTATATTTGAAAGATTTTGTGTAGGAATCCTTTAGCTAAAGAATTTAAAGACCATTCTGTGTGACAAGTGTGAAGAAAAAATCTATTTCTGAATACCTCTGATAGCCAAAAGAAGATGTGTTCTGGTTTTGACATTTTTTTCTGTAACTCAAAGAGCTAGAACTGCACAAGTATAATCCAGGCCTCAGGAATTCCATAGAACTTTGGTTACTAGCTTCAGTGAAGGCTCACTTTTGCTTTTTATTTCTCTCCATGGATGAATGTTAAGAAATTCCTAACACAGAATGCAGCAAATGTTTTCAACTTCAATCCTTCACAACTCTTCAACAGTTATGTCTTCTTGTTTTGGAAAATGAACATACACAATATTTTCATGTTTGACAAATATGCCTGAATGCTCAATAACTTATCTTTGAAATTAACCTGTCAGAGTAATCATGACACAAATATAATGATGAAACATTGCTCTCCTCTAAAGCTGAATTTCTGTAAGTCATAACTGGCCTCTGGGTCATTACTGATTGATGAAGCAACACTTTAATAGAAATTGAACTAATTTATGTTCAGATCTACACAGAAAAATCTACATATTCTACTATGTGCAGATTCATTTGGCTAATCATCAAAAAAAATCATGAAGGTTGTAGTTTTCAATTTGTGCTTGGTCCAGAGACATGTTAAAATTATGTATATATTAACCTAGAATAGAATGAAAATGCACATACATGTGTATATACTGTTTCTGCATTGTACATTATTTCTTTGCAGTGCTCCACATTAAGAAAAGAACTTATTTAGCTCTGAAGATATATGACAACTAATTATTAAACTAAAATTTTAAATTTTGTACACCAAGAAATTGGACATAGTGAAGAAGCTATAAAACACATTTTGCCAAATTCAAACCCAGAACTGTAATTTTTCCAATTAAATGTTAACAACCTGTAAAGTTAATCCCTGTATTCCTTGCCTGATTGAAAAAGTGCAGAAATTTTAATAATTCTAGCATATAATATCAGTTAATATGCCCTTACTTTATGGGTTTGCATTTTTCCCTTTTTTACTTCATGTAATGTAGTGTGGATTTTACAACATATTGGAAGAAATCAAACAAGGACACAAGATCCTAAAATAATCCAGTGAAGCTGAATTTTCAAAAGATACTCCTTTCAAAAACTAGAAGTGAGAATTTACAGATTTGTAAATCGTGCAGTATAATGATATTTAGTCAATATGTTGTTGTTCTTATCTTTATAATGGCCTTACAATGTAAGACTATCTGCCAATCTAGGAATACTTAATCTATATATTTTTTTTTGCTAGAAAGACATGAAAGAGACCTGTGGGATTCTACTTTTGTTTGAGGTAAGTCATGTCTTGGGCTCAATAACTATGTTGACCAGCTCTCCACTGACACAAAAGGAGCCTGAATTGGCTTTCCCAGTTACAGAAACTTATGCCGTAAGACATACATATCCCGCCATGTTACTTTCATTTTATTATCACATCGGTTTTTACCACTGTTTTGCTTTTTACATACTGGCTTTCAGTTACATGGCCTAGAGTCATGATTGGCTCCAAATACCGTTCCATGACAATGCAGTTGTTCTATGATAATAGTAGAGAATGAATGTTTCAATAACTGAATTACAACATCTTGGAAGCATAGAGCCTCTATTCCTTTTGTTAATTAGCTGTAAAGTGACAATTATTTCCTTAAATTGCCTAAATATGTACACAGGTCAAGCCTATTTTCTTTAAAATATAAGAGAAAAGATTGTTAACAAGTGGTTTCTTAGATACACATACATACATACATATATATATGTATAAAATTCAAAATAAAATCTTCATATGGGTAGAATGTTGATGCAGGTGGGATATTACCACATTTAAGTATATGTGAAACACATCATCAAAGGTAAGGGGAATTTGTTTCCAACTCTGCTTTCCAAAAGTGATACGGCTTCTTTAAGTGGTAGGTTTTCTTTATTAAGGAAGAAATATTTTTGTTGTATTGTAGAGAAAATGAAAAGACCTTTTAGCAGGATTTATTGAACAAGCTTCAATAAGGGTCATCTAATCAGTGTCTGAAAGATCTCTTCATCTACTTGAATTTAACCAGAAGTTCATCTCGGTTGATTCAATATAATACATTATTTAGTGGGAACTTTGTGTACAGAGTTACCTAACTATTTTCTATTTCTCTCTAATGCTTTTGAAAGAAGCTATTATTTTCTGAGGAGAGGAAGCAGCATACATTAATTTTCCTGTAATTGTCATCATCAGTTCTTTAGACTCACAAATGACCTTTTTTTCCCTTTGATCAAAAGAATTTGAAATGATCTGAAACTTTGAATTAAAGTTCTCTTCAGTTCAGATTGTGTATTTTTTTTAGTAACTTCATCCACCAACATATTTTAATGAAGAATTCAGTGGTAATTTGTTTGGGATTAAATGAGTTGGCTTGTTTGTTTGATTTTGGTTTTGGGCATACAACAGTAGCCCAATCATCTTTATTTTTCTATCACAACCATTTAACAGAATTTAGGAACAAAATAATTAAGGGCAAAGGTTGTCCTTCCTAATTTCAAGAAATAAGCCACTGGGGATATAGCTTAATCAAATATTCTTAGTGCAACTTGTTCATATGCAGCCGTGTGCAATACCAGACAAGCTGTATATCAGTTGAGCAGAAGGAATTACTACTGCATATTCTATCAATATTTTTCAAGTATTTCCACTCTCTTCCTCAGATTTTTATAGATATACCTGGTAGCTGAATTTATACATGTTTTGCAAAATGTTCCCCCAAGTTTCTTCAATGAGATTTTAAGATTCATAGGTTTAAACCTATCCTCTGTATTCTCTTTATTCTACTTCTCATTTTATGACCCTGTTATCTTAGAAATAGACTGGAGAAATTTGGTTCTGTCTTTAATCTTCAGCATCAGACATCCCGAAGCATTCTGCTTTGAGCAGGTAAACACAGGCTTGCTAAAACCTTTCAGTTTCTCTGGTCTGGGAAATAGAGACATGATAGTGATAATGGTTTTCTTACACAAAGCCTTCTCTTGCACAAATGTTGCTGTGATAGAGACATTTGAAAATCCAGCAAAACATATTAGCTATTTCCCTAATAGACAGTTGCCCTAAATTACTGCAGGACTAGATTGTTTCCACTTCACATAGCCTTTCCCTGTGCTGTGTGAGCAGAGCTCTGTGTCATTTGAGGAAGGGACAGGGTGGGGACACTGCCTTTTCAAGACTCCTTTTTCAGTATGGACCCCTGCTTGGGTTGAATATGGACAAAGGGCTACGTCATCGCTCTGCCTCCCTCTTTACAGATAGTCTTAGGATGTGCATTTTTCCACACCATATAAAGTCTCTGTAGTCTAGGGACTCCTCGAGTGCTATGTGAGGATGAGTGGAAGGAAAGCTTCTTGTGATTCCTATGGTCTACTTCCTACTTCTATGCAGCTGTACAAAGCTTCAGCTTATCCTAAACCTGGTAGTCATAGGGTACTTTTTCCTATGGCCTTTGGACAGGCTCTTTAGCCGCTTTGGAGCCATAGTGCGCGGTTTAGCCCATGCAACTTTTTGGTGAAGTAAACGATGAGCAGACTCTTAAAATAAGACAAAATATTGTCTCCAATGCAACAAAGAAATATAATAAACCAAAAGCAGCACACGTGCCCGAGATTTTAAGGTACTCTTCTATATAAACAGAGCTTACAATTGGAAATGGGACTGTATGAACTCTTAACCAGTACCTAGGCACAAAATATCAGGATGTACCTTTTTTTTAAATTAAAAAATGCATTAAAAAGTATAAGTATGTTAAAACTACCCACTGCTACATAAAACAAGTTAAAAATATACAGCATGCAGCTGTTTATGCTTTAGGGCATAAGCCAAATACTAAACTGCCTGAGGTCAGGAATATATTTTCCCCCTGGGTAGTTGTACATTACAGAATTTTTTTTTACTTTTTTCAAAAGCATTGACTGTTACTTATTTTTCAGAAAGTAAACTGGACCAACTGAACTATTGGTTTAAGCCAAAACAGCACTTCTGCAAATTCTGCAGCTCTAGCAATTTTTGCCTTACATCAGAGGTATGACTTTTTCAAACAAGCAGCACAATATGAGCAGAAATACACCCTGGCATTTGCCTGAAGAGCAGATTGCGGTGACCTATATTTGTCTTCTGCAACCAATTCTCATTGGCCTCTGTAATGATCAAATTGATGGTTTAAAGGTATGGATCACTGGAAGTAATAAAACATGATGTTTCCCTTGTATTTCAGCTTTGAAATGGTTCAGAATTTGTGGCATGTAGCCACCAAAAATACATCACAATAATTTTCTGAATTTAATGACTTCTGGTTATGTAACCCCTCAAATATGCCAGCAGTAATCTTTTAAAAACTGATTGATTTTGACCCATGGCTTTCTTTATCATTTCTTCTGTATAAAACAGCACTTTAAAATGTTCTTCAACTTGATCTTTATGGAATACATTTTGTTTTCATTTCCAATTGCCATTCTTTTAAAATGACAGGAACTTATTTAGTATCTTACAGGAAAGCTCCTTGGGCACAAGTGACACTACAGTGGTATTGCCGCACTGACATCTCTTACATTTAGTGCAATTCCTGACTAAGCCAAGCTACATGGTCACAAGAGAGAGAGAGCTGGCCTAACAAACATTAAAGTAGCTGTGTAGGCAGAAAAACATATTTTGACGATTATTTCACTTTACTACTACATGTCTCATGTACTGCTCTTCCTCTTAAAAAGATTCCAGAAAGTACCCCTCTAAAATTGTTTGTCACAGGGTAATTCTAGAATGCAAGGCCAGGAGGACTGTGTAGATTGCACCAACTCTCATTTAATGTGTTCAGAAGCACTCAGGCACTTAACCAGATTCTCAAGTAATGTGGATTTTGGCAAACTGTAACCCAGATTTGGTCTGTAAGTAAATTCTGCCTTAACATGTCTCAGATGTCTCGGATTCCCTTGGAAGATGCTTCATTTTGTACTGGTCACCCAGTCTCTTGACAAACAGCTGCAATATAAAACTGCAGTTCCTAACTGTGAAGAGAAACAGCAATACCTATGATGCCTGACAGATCTGTAGCTAACATCACTCTCCCTGTGGAACAGATTTTAGTGTGAGTACTCAGTAGTCTTTTGCAGAAATAAATTAATTTATCTGATTGTAATATAAAAGAGGAAGGTCCAGAAGGAGGAAACACAGGCCAGAATTTCCCATCTTATAGGATCAGGACTATTCTTTCATGATAAGTCTAGGTTTTCATTGTGTCCTCAGAGTTTTATTTATTCTTATTCACAGCAGAGGAGTTAATCTCCAACATGACTGGATACTTTGTACTGTGGCTCCTGAAAGAGCACCCTGTGAGGAAGATACATGAACAGCTAGGAAATAACATATTGGGATATGATGCCTCAGGGTATGAAGCACCACTCATCAGTTTTGCAGGGCTGATAAGAGTTGTTCTCTCTGTGATGTTGTGCATATTCAAATATAGAGAAAGGAAACCCTGTTATCAGAGAGTTTAATGCGACTTGAGACAATAAGACGTTACCCCAAGAATCGACACTATTATTCAGTTGTGAGAGCAGGGGAGAAATGAACAACTAAAACAAAAGCTGAAAGTGTACAGCATTCATACAAAATATTTAGCCTATGCCAAATACAACTGATATAGTGCAGTTATTATCTCCGTAAGAGAGCCTACAAGGTTAGGATGCATACAATATTCAGTAAAGATTTTTTTTTCTTGGTAGACATTATTTTTGCATTTCTGAGCAATTATGAGGAATAAAACTCCTCTTTTTTACCTGCATTATTTTTAAGTCCCTGTCTATCTTTTGTATAAAACTTATTATATGTTAGCAATACCAGCTGATATACTGAAATTTTCCATCTATTACTTATGCATAAAGTCATGGACTGGATTTGGAGACTTTGTTCCATAAAAGAAGATCCCATTACATGGACTAAAACCCTGGAGGTACAATTGTATATGCTTCACCTACAGTGTCTACTATAAATCTGTATCATTCAAAATTTTATCTATTGCAGCCCTGTTGGGGGGGAAGGGTGTTTAGTAGTCAAACAGTCAACCAAACATGCCCTTCTGATGACCAAATGGATGGAATGTGCTCAGTGGATGCTAAAGTCCCAAAGTTAGCTGATGGATCTGGCAGCATATTTGACTCTGGACAACTTTGCTATGAATTATTTATTTAAAATTGAAATCTAAGCTTCTAATTCTGAAAATTACAAACCTATCAAATGAAATCTGGCATATTTTCCCATCTATTTTGAACCCTCACAAATATTCATATCATCAGATGCTGTTACAAGTCAATAACACTCCAGGAAGTGTGTTTCTTTTTATTAGACTGATTTCATCCCATATGTTCTCTTGCAGTTATTTCCACCTGTTGAGAGCCATTCGCATAGCACACACTTTTAATTCAGACTAGATAAGCTCCTTGTGTGAGCATCAGCCCTTGATATTTTAAGTCTCTGAATCTGAGCTGAATGTTTGTTTAATTAAGTGAAATTCTCCTTGAGAAACTAGAGCTTTACACTTACTGTGAAAAGGGAGAAGAAAGGGTCTGTTGAATGCTCCAGCATCAGCTGCTTGCTAAGAAAAGCTGTCACTGACAGAAAATTCCATATCACTGGCTCAGTGTCCTTTCTTTTGTGAACTGAAAGGCAGCAAGGACTGAGCCTGCTAAAACTATCTCTGAGTGAAATACTTTGGTGTGACCAAGTAGAAATATGATGGTGCACAATGGGAGATGAACAAGGGCAATATCCACAATTTATACATGAATAGAGTAATGGGAGAGGTAAAAGGGTCGGGACAGGCAAGTAGAGGTGCTGATGAGAAGGAAACTGAACAATGTTTTGTGGGTGGGCTGGTGAAATAATCCTGTTAGCAATACAGTAGACTAAAGCCTCCAGTGTAGAGGGATACAAGCACTGAAATTCAAAGTAAATTAAGCTGTAGGAGTAAACACTTCTGACTATTGTGCCTTCTGCACTCAAACTGGGATTGGGAAAAGGAGAGATCTCTGTTGAAAGTATATAGATGATGTCTCTTCTTCCTGTCCTTTTCCCTTGAGTTTACATAACTCCATGGGAAAGTTTCTTTTGCTTCTGAAGTTGAACTGTTGGACTAGCATGCTCCAAATTCAAAACTTTCTCTGTATTGTCTCTAATTTGGTGTAAATTCTGAGGAAGATACCTGGAAAATAACTATAGTACACTGTCTTAGCTACCTCTTTTTTATTATTATTATTATTAATTTTTTTTATTATTTTAGAGTGAAGGACCCATGAATTTCAGAGTGAAGGAACTATACAGCATCAGTACTTGGGTCTGTAGTCACTAATACTTTTTTTCAGAAATTACAGTTTTGTGTAAAAGGTTTGAAACTAAAGACTGACATATTTCGTTGATCTGAGGCAGCAGGCTATGTAATTATGAAGACATGAGTGCAGATTAGAAGATGACATAAGGATTACTTTCATGGTTTTAAATTTGCCTACACCTGGATGAGAATTCAGTGATGGTAACATAACAGCTCTTCACAGTAAGGAATACATTACTACAATGAAGTTCATCCATGTTAATATTTTTTAGTAGAAATAATAATCTTTTTTAACATAATATAATGACAAGTTATGGGCAACACTTATTACCTCTTGCAGAACCTACTTGAAGCCAAAATAATTAACAATGCCATCAACAATATCTTTCAGAGTAGTACGATATTGTGGCAGTTTAATATTGTGCTTCAAACTAGCAAAGTGGTTGCAAAAATGTAAATTATCATATAATTCTTATTCCACTTGTCTCTGTTTTTCCCTCCTGCCTGTCAGAAATATATGGCACTAAACTGAAGAACCAAAAGGATGAAAATAGTGATTCTACCTATAAATGTGAGGGCAGAAATGAAATCTGTGTTGATTTGTGCTTGTGTTAATATCGATGTATTTAATATCGATGCATGGTTTGGGATATCTGTGCTAGAGGCAATCTTCTTCCTCTTGGCTACAACGTGCAACACCTTCATTCCAAAAGTAGGATGGAAATCTGAACATAAGCCTTAGGGAAAAAGCAACCAGCCCTCACGACTGCCTGAATCTTGTGAGGAAGGATCAACTGGAATTTTATGTTTGCATGTGATATCTTCAATTTGTCATATACACTGCTATATCTTCTGACTGACTTTAGAGACTTTTAGTATGAATAATGAGTTATATCATCTGGCTATTACTGTAGTGTGGTATTGTTTTGCTCCAAGTTATTAGCCATATTTTCAAACTATCTCAAATTTTGGCAAATATTGCACACTTTGAAGTGTTTAATTAATACCTATGACCTTTCAGTCCCTTAAGGGGCAGGTAGGAGTTTTGTGAGGCCTCTTATTTTGGCCAAGGAATCCTCAAGATCTTTTACTGAGTCTCAGAGCCTGAGTTCTAGTGGGACCCAGCAGTCAAATAGCTGCTTCACAATACATTTATGTAAAAGTACCTGGAAGGAGAGTGTCTCTTCTTTTAAGGGTATCATCTGGACCTTTTTCAGTGCAACAAAGGATAATAAGAAGGCAGCCATAAACAAGAACATACAGGTCTACAAATCTCACTGACAAATGATAAAGGAGGCAGTGACAACAATTAAACCTGGTCAGTCACACTAATTAATAAGAGTGTGTGAGATTGTGAAAATGTTTATTCCAGTGAGGTTATCTGATTTGGGATCTTGTCAATTGAGAAACCAAGGAAAAAAAAGGCAAAACAATAAACAAAATATACAGAGACACTTGTCAGACAAAACAAACATGGAGACAATGACAAGAAACAAACCTCATCACTCACACTAACATATGGGCTATCAAAAAACTACAGGTGCCACTTCCAGGACTCTGCAATTGGTAAGACTGTAAAGCAGGGGGATCCCAGACTGAGCGGGGTGTGGGAATCAATGAAGTTCATGGGGGAACTAAGTGCCTGTATCTTCCCCAGAGTGGGCGTGTGGGGGGTGTGCACCTATATTTGCTGGCAAATCTCAATCTGGATCATCTGGAGAGTAGGGGAGCCTTGGGTCAAGGCAGAAGTATTAGGTGAGTGGAGCATCCATGCTGGTATCTGGGGGACCCATGAATATGGGGTGCCTGTGGGACAAATGTGTGAGTGCTGCGTGTGTACAGCAAGCATCAAGCTGGACCAGCTGACAAAGAGGGGACCTGTGGGTAGGTAAGGGGGCCCAGGATGAGGGCAAGGGTGCCAGGCACACAGGGGGGCCGTGCCAGTACTTGGGGTATCCACAAATGTGCATGTGTTTGTGAACCTGGAGCATGTTGTGCACAAGCCTGCACTAGTGAACTCCTGTCTCTGCCAATCCAAGAGGAGGAGGGGACTTGGCTGGCTGGCTGTGCTTGTGTTTTGCGTGAGTTCTGTATGCAGGTGCTGTTGAAAGCAAAGCCTTTTCTGTGGCAGTCTGTGTGACTGGGTCCTGCACATGTGTGTCCATGGGTGTCTGTGTTTCTGGGATACATGCTCAGCTTCACTGCTGGTTGAACCTGCATCCAGGAAAGAGGCAGTCATGTCCCTTAGCCTGAGCAGAGATTCCAGATCCTCAGATCCCTGGGCTGGGCTCCAGTGTCCAGGCAGGAGAGGTCCTGGGCAGGAGCGGCTGGAGGAGGCAACGGTGCTCTAACATCACTTAACAGTTTGGTCCATTAGCTGTGCTCAAGATATTCACTGGCACAGACAGCCTCCCTTCTGCTCTGGAGGTTTGGTACATGTAAGGTAGTCAGTCCAGTGCCTAATTGGTAGGCTCTCTAGCCCTTTTTTGTGTTTAGGCCCAAAATGCTTACCTAGGTGCAGCCTTGCACATTCCTCCTCCGAACACAACACAAAATAATTCTTATACTTTAACTGGTGCCTTGACTACAGCAATTGTCTTCAGAGTCTATTCAATTCTATTACATGTTCAACTCTTCCTTAAAGGAATGGCAATGATTTCATATCACTAATTACCTGAGAATACACGTCAACTAATTTTTATTTAATTACAGCTTCTCTTTGACTGACTGGATTACTTGTGATTCACAGGAGTCTTGTGCCTTGCATGCCAAAAGCTTAGAATTCCCACCCCCCTCAAAGACTGCTGACCTACATATCCATTTCTTTGCCTTTTGATTAGAGTATGGAAAATGTCAAGTTTATCTGTGTTTATAAGCACTCAGCACAACTGAGTCCTATTCCGTTAAGTACTTTTCTGCTAACTCGATGCAATGCTATTGCCCATTAACACAAATAGCAACAAAGAGGAAAAAACTCTAATGTCATTTTGAGTTTTCTTTTGGTTAAACAACTTAATATCTATTCCATTTTTATCACCACATACAGGATTTTGTAAAAAGAATTTTCAAAATTAGTGATGCATTGCACTAGTGTACTGTTACTTTTTAAACGCCTTTTAAAATAACACATAAGGAATATTACACTTACTGCATTGTACCTTACTCTTCAACTTTCATACATTTTCCGTATTTTAAAAATCCTCTTGTGACAAGCACACTGAAATAATTTACGATGTTTTCCATGTCCCTTATGTAAGAATTAAATATCATTTTCTATAGTCAATTTGGCTAACTTACCACAGATTATCTCAACCAATAGAACATTAAAAGCAATGTGGTTTTGGGGATATCAAACTGGTAAAAGAAAAGTACTGATAATTTTTCCTTTTTTTTTTTTTTAATCTACAGCAAGCAGCAATCCACAATTTGTTCTCAAAAAATGGAAAGCATTTATTTCCCTAGGATGTTGTCAAAGGCTTTTACTGAACTCGAGTCACTTCTCTTTCATGTTTTGAAGTTTTAATCCATTATAGTCAGGCCACATAAATCAGACATCATTTCCTCTTGTCTCTCTTCAATATAATTGCATATTTTTAGTAGAAAATTTAATCCTCTTTATCATCATACTTACCATTTAGTGTAATGGATATGAGAATTATTAGTTCTATTATTACTACTATTATTGTAGTTCTCAAAAGTCCTATTTCAGATCTAATATTATTGTAAGATTTTAAAATCATACGTGAAGATATTAGCATCCTCAAATATTTACCATCTAAAGCAACAACCAGGCATTTGATACAGTTGGACAGATGTAGTAGAAAATCACTGCTTTCATTATGCAAAATGTAATAACGCCTATTCTGGTATTCCTACTATCCTTCAGCTTGAGAGGGGTGGTTCAAAATTGTTCAAGAAAGCACAGGAAATTATCAAGTCAGGAATATCATCACCTCTTTACAAAGCGGAGAAGTCAAATCTGTTGCATCGTGTTTGGCGTGCAAAATGGATGATATTCAGCAGAGGAAGTTAACAGTGAAGAATTTAGGATGATTGTATTAGTACAGACAAAAAAACCCCTTTCTTTCACTAAAACATCCATCAAAAGCTGATAAAAGTTTCAACTACCTTTTCAGTGTAAAAATATTTTTTTCCATACATCCTTGAACTTCCTGAAAGCAAAATTTACATAATGGTATAACAAACATTATTACCATTGCTAGGCAGAACTTGTGGACAAACATAGGTATGTTTTGGATAAATACATACTGTTTTGGAATAAAATTAAACTGCTAAGCTTTTTACAATTCATCCATCCTTACCTGAGGGCCATTAGATGTGTTTGAAATGGGTTTGCATAAAATTCAGGAATTGTTACTATTTGTAACAATTTATTAGAAATACTCTCTTGTAACAACTGTCCTTTAATGCAAATCTGTAATAACTTTTATTTTGAATATCAAAACCCTTGCTGTATGATGATGGGGGAGAGAGGGGAACACAACACTCAACTGGAAAGCTACTTGACAGAAAAAGGACCTGGAGGCCTTAGTGGACATCAAGTTGAACACAAACCAGCCACATGCCCTTGCTGCAAAGAAGGTGAATGGTATCCTGGGCTGCATTAGACAAAGTACTGCCAGCAGGCTGGGGGAGGGAGTCCTTCCCCTTTACTCAGCACTGATGACGCCACTCCAGGAGTGCTGTTTCCAATTCTGGGCTCCCCAGTACAAAAGAAGCATGGACATACTGGAGAGAGTCCAATGAACGGCCATGAAGATGATGAAGGGACTGGAGCATCTCTCCTGTGAGGAAAGGCTGAGGGAGCTAGGCCTGATCAGTGCTGAGAAGAGAAGGCTTGGGAGGATCTCATCAATGTATAGAAATACCTGAAGGAAGGGTGCAGAGAAGACTGAGCTGGGCTCTTTCCAGTGGTGCCCAATGACAGAACAAGAGGCCATAGGCACAAACTGAAACACAGGAGGTTCCCTCTGAACATCAGGAAACACTTTCACTGTGGAGGTGACCAAGCACTGGCATAGGCTTCCCATAGAGGTTGCAGAGGCTCCACCCCTGGAGATATTCAAAAGCTGTCTGGCCATGGGCCTGGACAACTGGCTCTAGGTGGCCCTGCTGTAGCAGGGGGTTGGACCAGATGATCTCCAGAGGTCCCTTCTGATCTCAACTACTCTGTGATTCTGTGGTGTTTGCAGTGAGGAATAAGGAGTTGCTTGGTTTTGGTTTTTTTTTTCCCAATAGTTAGCACAGAGACCTTTGTTTATGCTGTGTCTATGGAAATGTATTTGTTGAAAAAACAGTAAAAGTGTTTTCAGGCTTCTCAACATCTGTTTACTTGCTAAAAATGAAAAGGTTCTCCCTATTGTATAATTGTATGATACTAATGTGATTTTGAATTTGAGGGACCTACACGTGTATTTCACCTTAAACATGAAGTTAAGCATTTGCTACACTTCCTACACTTAAAGTTAAGGACACTTGTAATTGCCTTGCCATACAAAACAAAAACCAAACCAAACCAAAACACTATGTTATACCATCTCTTGTTAGAGGCATTGTTCTACAGTTTCTTCTGTGGAGTGTGCCTGCAAGTTGTCTTGTTATTTCTGTAGCTATTTTCACATACTGAAAAGCAATGCCTGTCAAATATTCTTTATTCTCTGTTTGCCTTTTTTTTTTTCTGTATATATTTCACTTCAGCTGTGCATTTGACTTTATTATGGAAGTTCACTATGCATATATGCACCGTGCATATCTTAATACTGCAGAAGGCTGGAGCAAGAAAGGAATAGCAGTGCTTAATTATTTAGATAGTATGTCTTCAAGATAGTATGTTACACCTATGACTTATAATCTGCATCAATTGCCAGTTGATTTTTAAGATGGTCGTAAAAAGCTGAGGCCTGACTGCCCAAGAGAAACTGTCACACTCTTTTTTGACATCACAAGAATGAAATTCAGTTTCCTCTGCTCTGAGAAAAATTGCACGTTAAGATTCTTAAAAATATACTGACAAACACTTCTTTGTGTGTAAGGCAGGAGAACTGAATAAAAAGGGACCACAGAAGGCAAAGGATCAGCTTCATTTCAATAGCCTATGAGTTCTTTCACTGCTGCATTTATTTAACAGAAGTACAATTATCATTCTGTACTTAGACCATCCTACAGAAATTTAAAAATAAATATGAATAGCCACATTCTTTGAAAGAATATCATAAAAAACTGAGGGAGATTTTTTTAAAGATTTAATTCACCGGTATATTTATGGCCTTGTACTGTGCTTTGACCATAAGCAGCAAGACTTCACCTTTACAATTTGCAGATTAATATTAACTGAAACAAATCAGAAATGAGGACATTTCCACAAAGAAAGGCCATTACGTCCATCACTGGCTCTTTAGCTAGGTCATGCATGTAACTTCTACTTATTGGAGCCCTCTTTCCATCTCTTGGGTGTTTCATTTTAAGTGAGATGGAGAATTATGTACTTGGCAACTGCCGGAGGTCAAAGATAAATATGCAGAGCAGCAGAACATTGTGCAAATATCTAACTGTGCAATCACTGTAGATTTTAAAATAGATTTTCTGTGTCTCTCAGCTGCCTAGCTACATGAAAGTAGTTAAGATAGCAAAGAAAAACAGTTGACACCGACAATCCACTCATTCAGCTTGAGCTACTGCACATAAAGAAGTACTTCTCCAATAAAAGCAAACACAAGCATCTGAACATCTAGTAAGGAGATTGTAGAAGTACCAAATAACCTTGGATTCTTTTTTTTTTTTTTTGCCTTTGTAAGACATTAGAAAGCAATTCAGACAGGTACTGAGGCATTGCCACTGACACCCTTCTATTTAAAAATTGATCCATTACTTTAACAGCACAATGCATACAATGATATGGTGAAGTTTATGGATATATGGCATAAGTCTGGCATGCCTGGTTTGAAAGAGTCCTGATTAGTATGTGACTGATCTGACTTCAAAATATTATACATGTTTTCTAGTACTGAGAAACCACACTTCTTCGAATCTCCTCTCCAGAACCAGGATTACTGAAACATTCATCATCTTCCCTTTAGTACTCCTCCATATGGAATGTTTCCATAACAATGTACAACACCAGGCATTTAATATAAAGCTACTGAGAACATTTTGGAAATTCAGTGAAAACATAAAATATTCACTCTTTTGAGTACACAACAAAATAATTCAAATTTTTATTGCCTCTGCGGAGTACATGTTCTTTACAAACTAAAGACAAATTTTCCTACAGAGAAATGAAGAAAACCTCAGGCATGATCATGATTTCCTAAATAAAAAATGATATATAGTGAATACAAAATATGAAAGGCATGAAATACAATCTTACACATGGTGTCACAAGCTGTTAGTCCTTAATCACATTTCAGAAAGTCTTGGAATTTTTAGGCGTTGGGAAATTTTTTGCCTGTCAAAAATCCTGTTATATGAACCTATTTATTTTGGAAATAAATAACATCAAATCTATATTTAGAATCAAAATTATTTGCTGACGTGAATTTTCTAAAATTTCATGGAAAGGCATTTTAGTCCATCTCTCAGAAATGCAAGCACATGCCTGTGATCACAGAACACCAAGAACAAAGTTTTGTTAGAGTCTTTAAAAAATATATGGTTCTTCCCAAGCTTTCATCACAAATCATATTAGCACCATTTGCTCCTTACGTTCTCTACAGGACATCACAAAATGGTAATATGCAGTCGTCAGGTATCTTCTTACGCTGGAACCTATAGGCAGGGAAGTGGTGGGTCACATGCAATAAGAAAGTATTGCTCCTGTATTATACAGATATTTTTCTGTCTTTTGCAGAACTTTGTATCCTCTGCAAATGAGACAGTGGTGAAAAGGAGCTGGAGGAGGAGTTGACCCTTCTCGGCTCTATAGTAGCAAAGAAATGGCAGGAGGAAGATGAAAGGAAACAACAAAAGGATCAATCTGGCAAGGCACAGAGTTTTTGCTGGATTTGTTGAGTGCTTTTGTTAATCTCAGCTACCAGTTAAAGTGCTCAACAGCTGGGACAGAATTGGGCCTTTACAGAACTCTAACACTGTAATAGGAAATATTTACTAGAAAGAAAACATATTAATAAATAGGAAAATAGCACACAGGATGGAAAAGGGCATGATATTTGGAAAACAATAGTGCCGTTACAAGTGATGCCAATAAACAACATGAAGTTGATAGGAGTGGAAGGAAATATAATCAGGCCTCAAAAAAGTAGTTTTTTCATGTATACAATGCAAGAGGTGTGTCTCATTGGAAGACCATTAATTATTAATAAACTCTATCTGACTGTCTACAACATCCAAAATCCAGAGGCATTAATTAATTTAGATTAAAACTGAAAATACTCTTTCTTTTGTGAAGAAGGTATAAGCTGATACAGGACATGATTGTCCTGTCACATCAACTCCTCCCATGTTTGACTCTGATTACTTTAATGGGCCAGTTCCTTGTTTGCACTGCTGGCACTGGAAGAAAGGCTGATGCTCAGTGATTCTGTAGGGCAGAGGATTCAGACATATTTTACACATAACCATGAGCTGCCATACAGTATTGTTTCCATGAAATTTTTCAGTATGTGTCTCTAAGCTTTAGAACACATCATCTGTTGGAAATTTGAGATTTTGAGAAAATCCTCACGATCTGGATTTTAAAAGGGAGATGGGCTGCAGGACAGAATCCAGCTGTGGGTCTCAATAATGTCTTGAATGTTCATTGTATGTAGTGAAAGCGGTAAGGCAAATATCAGGACATTTGACATAAGTCTTCTGTGTCTCTCATCTTTTTTCACTCAAGGCAACCTCACTCCTGTGAATAGAATAACATTTGGATAAAGAGCTCCTTGAAGACTGTAATGAGCCTGGTTTTCTGAAATGGAAGAAAAAAAATTGCTCCCGTGAATAGATCCTTTACTGAGAATAGCTTAGGTTACTTCCCCATTCCGTTGAGCTAGTGAGTGTCACAAAATGAGTCAACTTGATCCAGGCAGTCGGGATTCATTGGCCCAGTAAGTGACACGGTTTAACCTTCCTTTGACTATAAGGGACACATAAAATAAATGTATTACTTATTAGTAATTCAAGTGAATTCCAGACAAAAATGTGTCCTCTCAATATTCGCAGAGATGTGTTGGCAAGCTAACATTATATTTCCTTTGGTTTATTTTGATCTGTTCAGCAAATAGGTATAGAGTTAAATGGTTGCCTGCATTTGAAAAAGGAAATACAAACTTCTAATTTACAGAACATTCTAGTCTGGTTCTCTTACCAATATTAGCCTGTGACTATTTCTAATCAAGCCTCCCACAGGGCACAAATAAACTCATCATTTTAGCAGATTCTATGTGTCTTACTATAAATAGTAGTCTAGAGGGAAACTACTTGTAATTGATTAATATTTTGGGTATCTTGCATTTCTAATTGTAATCACCTTGAGAAAGCAAAAGAACAAGGTATTCTAGAACTGAAGATACATAGTCTAAATCATGTGGAGGCAAAAGTCAGAAACTGGTATCTAATGACAGTTGTTGTCATGTGGGATTATTTATTATGTTAATAATCCTAGCCACTTAATCCTACCATTTCAGGACAGATTAATCTCAACTACTTTTACTACATACTTCTCACCCACTTACTATGTCTACTTACCACTGTCTGTAGGTTCTTGTAGAGTCAATGGAGAGAAGATGGATAGCCATACCTTAGACTGGATGCTTAGGCAGTGCTTTGAAATTAGTCCTTTAACATATCCCTCCATTCAAGGATGTTTATTCATTAAGTGATGCAAATATATTTCACGTGTCATTCTCTTCAAGTGCTCACTGAAATTTTGTGCTATTTGAATGTTATGCTTCTTTTTCTGGGAGCTGTGATTTGAGCACAGCTAAGCAGAGGGATACTCAGTTATGTTATATGACTGTATTGCAAGAGAATGTGTTTTTCAAAATCTGCTGCCAAAAATACTCTTCTGACACATTTTTTCCTTTTTATAAGTATGCTAAATTAAAGAATATAGTGACAACTGTAGCATACAACCAAAAGCTTGGTATGTTAAGCATATTAATAGTAAGCTATCTCTTTCTTAAAGCTGTGCAATGCTATTAAAACATTACAGGAATAATAAAAGGCAATAGTTTTGTGGCAGGATGAAGAGTTAGGGTATTGTGGCATTTGTAGAGATTTTTTCTTTAACTTGGAAAATTATAAATTTAGGAACTTTAAAGATTTTTTACTTTTCCTTTCTTCATGTTGGTTTAAGTCTTTTCATCTATCCCTTTATCAAGGGGATTTTGATAAGTATTACTGTGCTGATTTTGTTTAGTGAGAGGGGGCTTCGGTGGCAGCTTCTGTAAGAAGCTGCTGGAAGTTGTTTCCCCTGTGTCCAGTGGACTCGGCCGGGCCTAGGGTGGACCTGCCGCTGGCCAGGGCCCAGCCAATTAGTGATGGAATGTTCCCTGATGACACCCCTGTGATAACGTATTTAAGAAGGGGGAAAAAAAAGAAAGGTGAAGATGTGAAGAAGCTGAAGCTGGGGCAGAAAGGAAGAGGCGCAAGCCTTGTGGGCCTTGCAGCCCTCACCCTCTGGCCTCCCGCTGGGCGGCCTTCTGGGCCCTGCTCAGCCCTGCCTGGCTGTAAGAAGTGGAGACGAGATGAGATGTGAAGAGAACCTGAGAGGCGTCTGCCTGCCGATTGTGAAGAATTTATTGTGAGAGGAACGGCTGCAGACGCCAAGATCAGTGAAGGAGGAGGAGTAATGCTGCTCCTGGCTGAGATTCCCCTGCAGCCTGTGGTGCAGCCCATGGTGAAGCAGGCTGTCCCCCTGTAGCCCATGGAGGCCTATGGAGGAACAGAAATCCACCTGCTGCCCATGGAGGACCCCACACCGGGGCAGGCAGATGCTCGAAGGAGGCTGTGGCCCATGGAGGGCCCACACTGGGGCAGCCTGTTCATGAGGGACTGCACCCCATGGAAAAGATGACCCACGTTAGAGCAGTTCACAAAGGACTGTAGCCTGTGGGTAGGACCCCATGCAGGAGCAGGGGAGGAATGTAAGGAGTTCTTCCCCTGAGGAGGAAGGAGTGGTATAAAGTGACGTGTGATGAAGTGACCATAACCCCCATTCCCTGTTTCCCCCTGTGCCGCTTGGAGGGGGAAGAAGGTAGAGAGAAAGTTAAGCTGGGGAAGAGGGAGGGGTGGGGGAAGTTATCTTGTTCTCTTTCTCACTATGCTGCTTTGGTTTTAATAATAAACAAATAGTTTTCCCCAAGTCGAGTCTGTTTTGCCTGTAGCAGTAACTGCAAGGATTTCTCCCTGTCTGTATCTCAAACCTCGAGCCGTTTTTCTTATATTATCTCTCCCTGTTCCCTCGGAGGGTGGGAGGAGTGAAAGAGAGACTGCGTAGTCTGGTCCTGAGCAGGGCTAAACGATGGCAATTACCAAATATATGCTTTATAATTGAATTATTTTAGTTTTATCATTCATTAAATGCACTAAAAATAAATACAGTTTTAAAGTCAGTATCTCATACTTATATTAATTTCAACATTTTACTGACATGCATGATTAATTTCAAAGTCTACTCTGAATCCATGAATCCCTTAGTCATTCTAAACGGCTACTCTTTTTTTATCTTTGTGGTTGGTGGAGAAAAAAAGGTGGGTTTTTTTTTTTGTTTTATGACTCATCAAATCTATTTTAAATGTTGGCTTCCATAAGAGACGTATCATGCTCAAACTCCATAGACTATATTAACTAGGTTGGCTCATTCAGATATAGACGTCTGTGTTACAGATGTGTTCATTGTTTGTTATGAAAAACTAGGAAGTGTCTCTGTAATATTAAACAGAGACGCAGTCTAAGGCCTATTTTTGCAATAGCACTGGACTGCAAGATTCTGAAAACACTGACGTACAATCTCAGAAAATATTTTCTGTTCTTGTACATGGTGTATTTCTAAACCACTATCTTTTTACTTTTCATTTCACAATATTTTTAAGATCAAACTTTTTCTGTTTGACTTGATGATAAAAGTTCCATTCATCTTCTCTCTTACTTAGCAAAATATCCTTCACACTAATCTTTGCAATAGTCACCAGCTCAAGCAAAGTGAAGTTGCTGAGTACTCCAGGTGCTGTCCTAACCCTTGATCTGACCACATCATGTTCATTGTACCTTTGCATTTGCATCCTCTTTGGGGCACAGAGTTGAAGTTTCTTGTTATCTCTCCTTTCTTTCTTACTTTTTGTTTTCTCTCTGATTCAAGTTTCAATATCTTTTCAGGTATCCATAGTGCTCCTCACACTTTCTTCTGCACATAAAGGACATATGATGACTCAAGAGCATACCTAAAATCAGGTCTTAAATGCTCATTCATTTCATAAAGTTCAAGAAAAGCTAGTGAAGCAACACACTTCAGTACTGCAATTCTTAGAAGTAAGAGAAAACATTTTTCCTTAAAAAGTGGAAAATTTAGTCTATATTTCTTCCCCATTTTGCAAAATCTCTCCAGATCTCAAACATTCCCGTAGTGGTTCCTTAATTCAAAGTTGATTTTGAAAATTGATATTCATCTATTTTACTTACTTTGTAAAGGAATATATTTTAATTAGTTACAGGAGAAAGAAGCTATGGTAAGTGTAGCAGGCTTATCCTACTATGGATGCAATCTATGGGCATAAACAGGATGATGGGTATTACAGCATACGCTAACATTAAAATAAAAAGGAATGTAATGAAGCAATTGGAGAGGATAACAAAAAAAAATTGTTTTCCTGCTGGTATCTCCTGTTACTTTGATCTCATTGTACGCTTTATTATTTTACCCCTCTCCTATCATCATCTCCCCTTTCTGCATCTCTGTCTTTTTTTGATTTTACACCCTTCAGACCAGATATGAGCTGAAGCTAACTTTAATGTTCTGTGCTAACTTTATGCTTTGAAGGAACTAGCATATTTTAAGTATTATTGTATCAGGGGTAGATGAAAACTGCTGATAATAATGAAAAAGATGTAGGTGAATGAATATGAGTTTCTCATCAGAAATATTTTATAACACAAACAGTAAACAGAAAAAAATTAATAGAGCTTGAAAGTAACAGCTTCAACAAGCAGATGGCTTAAAGTATTGAAACAGACTTGCTATATTATGAAAATGTGAGAATAATGAAAGTTACAATTACTAAATCAATAAAATTTGACTGTTTAAAATATAATATAATATAATTAACATATTAACATTGTTATTAATTTATTTGTCAAACCAGCAATACTAATAGAAATAGCAATAATACTAATACAAATTGCCTTCCATCAAACCAGTCAATATACTATACAAAGTCTAGAATCTCTCTCTCTACTATATATATCTGTCTATAATTGCCTCAAGATTTCATGTCATGGAATCTGAGTACAGGGATGTCTTTAAGCACTTATGGATACATTAATATCCAGCATTGTGTCATGTATTTCATGTAAGGAATAGGTGGAACAGCAGAGTAAATCCATTATGAGCTATATTATCACAGTAGTTAACCAATGCTATTGAAGATATTTTTGTTAAAACTTTGAGAAAGTCCTGTAGAATTATGGTGATACCTGGAATATGTCATGCATTTTGTACCCTATAAGTGATAAACCTTTGTCAAATCTAATGAAGGTCAAATAAAATAAATTTCTTACACATTCAGTGTAATTGACATTATGTAAATTTATTGCAAAAATGGAGGAAGTGGAATATTTCAGATTAATTAGTCTGATTATTATCTATTACTGCACAATTTGGAAAGCGTTAAATTACTTGTAATCTTATTTAAAATCATATTGCCAATTACTTAAAACCATAAAAAACTACATATTTTCTGCTTTGCTGTTATAGACACGTGTTTGTCGTTTAGAGCTTAATTTGTTGCTGCTTTATTCATCTTTTACAGTGCTACAACTCTAATGAAATTAAATTAAAAAAACCATGTTTTAGTTCACCACAGTTCTCAAATACATGCCCAAATTTCAGCAGTCAGGTAGATATCATGCTGAATCAGAACCTTTATTCTCAGGGTCTGCTTAAACTCAAAGGTATTCTTTAAAAAAAAATCCACTTTGGAAAAAGTACAAGCAAAAAACAGTGCATATTATTGGATGCTGTCAGAAAAAGAGTTTATCTATTGCAGACTTGGGGAAATCAATCGCTGCAAGTTCCTGCCATACTTGCCTCCTTGCAGCTAAGCCCAAGTGGTCAAGCACATTGTACTGCCCACAGGACATATTTGAGAACACTGTCATGTGTAGAAAACCAGTATAATATAAAACATTCTACATCAACTCTGGGTTTTTTTTTTAAATAAAACCAATTCTTTGTGTAAGGAAGATACAAGTTTAGCAACTTGTGGCACAATCCAAGAGGCTGGCTGTGCAGTAAATTACTGCTGAATATTGCATGAACTTAAAAATGTGGCACAAGAGCATCAGTGTAGCAGCAACACAACTTCTCAGTTCACTACTTATTTTTTTATATATTTCTAACAGTTATTTTACACTTTCTTCATTTTTCTTCTCCTATTTTCTCCCACTGATATAGTTGAGTCCCGGCTCTGGATTTTATACCTGTATACACACATGCAAACAGACTCATAGACATGATTCATTCTACCATAAGATGAGATTCTTTGTTATGGAAACTAAATGGTCTACTGTTTTCAGCACATTGTTATTTAAGTGTTTGCAACCTGAAAAAAATAATCATGTGTTTTGTAGTTCAATACCTCTGTATAACGTATATAGGACCCCCACCTGAGAACAGAAACAGAAAGATGTCTGACTGGAACTACAATTTAAAATATCATGGATTCAGATTATATTACTGCCAAGGTGCCAGACAGATGGACCATTTGGAGCATTTGCTTTTCCAGTCCAGCAATCTGGACATGAAAGCATTTAAACAATTGTTATCTCCCAACAAAAATCTAACAACAAAGGATTAAACTGGAATGAACCAATATATGTGTATTTCAAGTCATCAGTCAGATTTGGTTTTTTTTTAATTAAATATAACTAGCTGGGAATGAGTTTCTTGCTTTATGCCAGTCCAAGGCAGACTGAGAACTCCAGAAATATTTTCTGGTGGCTTCTCTTTATTTTATGAATATTTTTTTCACCTGAAACTTGTCTGCAGTCTGAGTGCACATAAGAATTCCAAGGCACATACGGGAATTAGTTATCAAAATAATATAAATGGTAGAAGACCATCTATTTGCCAAGCCATTGTGGGCTGCATGTGGTGGTAAAACACACACACACGTATGCAGGTGACCCACCTGACAATCTGAAGGCCTGCAGCAGTTCTGCCTTCCGTTGACTAGTAGGTTATATCAATGTCAAGGAAGCATTTGTAATAGTTAAGCTCTCAGATGAAGCCAGATGACAAAAATAAATCAACTATATTAACCACAGGAGCAAGATGGACTTAGAAACAAAATTGACAAAGAAAACTTTGACATGTAGAGTGGAAAGAGAATGGATATGAACTCCTCATCACATGTCAGTGTGAGAGGAAGCGAAGGAATTGCTTACCTCAAAGCTGAAAAGGAATATTTTCTGTACTATAATATGTAGAAATGTAGACTCATAGAATCACTTCCTTTGCCTGGGGATGGAAATGAGACAACTGAGAGCTTGTGGATAGGGATTAAAGAGAAGGTAGGTAAGAGAGATGTTGTAGTGGGTGTCTGCTACAGGCCACTGGACCAAGAAGAACAAGTGCATGAGGCTCTCTGCAGACAAATAGGAGCAGCCTCATGTTCACAGGCCTTGGTCCTCATAGGAGACTTCATCTCCTCCAGTATCTGTTGGAGGGACAACATAGAAGAACATAAGCAATCCAGGAGTTTCCTGGAGTGTATCAATGGCAACTTCTTTCTCTAAGTGATAGAGGAGTCAATAAGGAGAAGTGCTCTGCTGGACCTCATACTCACCAACAAGGAGGAGCTGATGGGGATATGAAGGTCAAAAGCATCCTCAGCTGCAGTGACCATGAGACAGTAGAGTACCGAAACCTGAAGGGAGAAAGAAGTGTAAAAAGCAAGCTCACAACTCACAATCCTGGACTTCAGGAGAGCAGATTGTGGCCTCTTCAAAGATCTGCTGGGAAGAGTCCCTTGACATAAGACCCTGAATGGAAGACGGGCCCAAGAAAGCTGGTTAATATTAAAGGATCATCTCCTCTAAGCTGAAGAGCTGTCCATAACAATGAATCAGACAAAAATGCTTGGGAGGCCTGCATGGATGAACAAAGAGCTCCTGGTCAAACTCAGACACAAAAAGGAAGCATACAGAAGATGGAAACAAGGATGTATAACCTGGGAAGAATGCAGAAACATTATCTGAGCATACAAGGATGAAGTAAAGCCCAATTGGAATTGAATCTGACAAGAGATAGCAATTGATTCAGCAAACATAAAAATAGCTTCTATAAGTACATAGGTAGCAAAAGGAAGGCTAGGGAAAATGTGAGCTCACTGCTGAGACGAGGGACCAGGGTACACAGGACAGGGAAAATGCTGTGGTACTGAATTCCTTCTTTGCCTCAGTCTTTACTAGCAAGACCAGCCTTCACGGATCCCAGATCCTAGAGACCAGCTGCAAAGTCTGGAGCAAGGAAGACATACCCTCGGTAGAAGAGAATTAGGTCAAGGAGTATTTAATCAAACTGGATATGCATGAGTCCATCAGCCCTGATGGGAGGCACTCACAAGTCCTGAGACTCATCGTTGATGTCATTACACGGCTATTCTCTATAATCTTTGATTTATCATGGTGGCTAGGAGAAGTAACTGAAAACTGAAGGAAAGCAAATGCGACTCCTATCTTCAAGAAAGGCGAGAAGGAGGACTCAGGGAGTTACAGGCTGATCAGCCTTGCCTTTATCCCTTGGAAGATGATGGAGCAGCTGATCCTGGAAATAATTTCCAGGCACGTGAAAGACAAGAAAATCATCAGTACTCAGAATGGATTCACAAATAGGAAGTCATGCTTGATCAACTTCTATGATGAAGTGACTGGCCTGGT
Source organism: Ardeotis arabs (assembly GCA_011801015.1). Classification (NCBI taxonomy): domain Eukaryota; kingdom Metazoa; phylum Chordata; class Aves; order Otidiformes; family Otididae; genus Ardeotis; species Ardeotis arabs. Next base: position 94,186 of record JAAGAY010144809.1, on the reverse strand, counting down.
AGATGGAGAGAGTGCAGTGGATATTAGCTACCTGGACTTCAGTAAAGCTTTGCACACTGTTTGCTATAAGATGCTCATAGAAAAGTTGTTGATGTATGTGCTGAATGAACAGACAGTGAGGTGAATTGAAATCTAGCAAAATGGTCAGACTCAAAGTATCGTGATCAGTGGCACAAAGACTAGCTGGAGCCAGTAACAAGTGGTGTAATCTAGGCACCAATAGAGGGTCAACACCTTCATTAATGACCTGGATGATGGGGCAGAGCATCCCTCAGCAAGCTAACTGATGATACAAAACTTGGAGGAGTGGCTGATATGCCAGAGGGTTGTGCTGCCACCCAGAGGGATCTTGACAGGCTGGAGAAATAGACTGACAGGAACTTCCTGAAGTTCAACAAGGAGAAGTGGAAAGTCCTACACCTGGGGAAGAATAACCCCATACACCAATATGTGCTGGGGGAAACTCAGCTGGAAAGAAACTCTGCAGAGAAGGACCTAGTGGGCAACACCTGACCATGAGCCAGCAACATGTCCTTAGACAAGAGGACCACCTGCCTGTTAGGTTGCACTATGTGAAGCATTGCCAGCATCAAGAGCCATGATACACAAGATGAAATACGTGAGGTCCATCTAAATAAAACACTTTTTTACTGTGACAGTGGTCAAACACTGGAACAGGTTTCTCAAAGTTGTCTCCATGTATCCATCCATGGAGAAATTAAAAGCTGACTGGACACAGTCCTGGGTAACCTGCTTTAGCTGGCCCTGCTTGAGCAAGGACGTTGAAACAGATGATCTCAGGAGATCCCTTCTAAACTCGATGATTCTGTGACGATGTAGACCAGTTATCCAATCATGCCTCTCCAATTTGACTGTATGGATACTACCTAAACTCAAGGTAAATTCCATCCACTGCTTCCCCCTCATCATGAGCTAGTCACCTCATCATAGAGGGTAATCAGGTCAGTCAAGTATGACTTACCCTTGATCTTACTGGCTTCTCCCAATAATCCGGTCCCTGATGTGCTTAGCCAAAGCTTCTAGGATGATCTGCTTGTTGACATTCCTAGAGACTGAAGAGAGACTGGTCATTACCTGCTTTCTTTTCTTCAGGATAAGCTTGATATCTGCCTTTTTACTACCCATCAGGAACCTTTTCCAGGTATCATAAACTTTTGAAAATGAGAAAAAGTAGGCTCACAGCTGTATCAACCAACCCCCACAGCACCCTTAGATTCATTGAATCTGATCCCGCGAACTCGTGTATATTCATCTTGCTTAAGTGATTCTTAACTTGGTCTTCCTCTAATGTGGCTAATACTTCACTCCTACAGACTGTCACCAGCTGCAGAAAATTGGGAATCTGAGGGTATACCTTAACAGTAAAAATGTCACTACTTTTAGAAATTGTAAGGGAAAAAAATGAAGAAAACAAACTGGTGCACAGATTGTGTTTATTCTGCGTGATTATACTCTGCCATGTGAGAGTCATCACAGAAGTTAAAGAAGGTGTAAAGAATCTACATCCAAAAAGAGAATTTGTGCTGAAAAAGAATGAAAATAAATGCAACTAGTATGATTAGTGGACTCATTGCACATAATCCTTCTTTTAGCATGCATCTCTTTAATTATATTGTGCAAACCAAGAACAATCATAGAGGTGACAGATCTCTCATCCTTCAGACTGTGTTCTACTTGGCATAAATCACAGTGTACTTTTAAATGTTTAGAGACAAAGATGTCCCAGACAATTATAATTTGCTATGACATAAAGGAGAACAGTGAAAATGATTATTTTTATTTTAGTCCTTATTCTGCTATCATAACCACAATGTGCTAATTAAAGAACGTTCTGAGTAGACAGTGTGAAGAGACATTCAGTTCTTCAGTATATAAATGTGGATCTATTGATAATGGTCAAGAATGTAACTTGGATGAAAATCCCTCCTTTGACAGCTTATTGCCAAATAGAGCAAATATGTCAAAAGGCTGAGGGTGAGATTGAGAAGTTAACCTCTCTAAAGCTACTGGAATTTGGATCCACTTTTTTTTTGTGTTCCACTGTCATCCCCTTGCATATTCTCACTTACTGCTTTTGTGAAGAAGCTTCCTTAGAATTTTCAATGTTTACTCAGTTTAGGACTTAACATATATAGGCAGTATTTTTTCCAGGAATTAATTAGATAAAGGTAGTAGTTTTCATTATTATTTCCAGAAAACATTTTTTTTTTTTAAGCCAGAGGTGGCTTAAAATGCAGAAAATGCTGCTTTCTTGTAACCAAAAATGTTTTGCAGGAATATGTCATATTGATTACAAAATCAGTGTCAAAGGGAAGACTTTTGACTTTCTCATTCATATCACTAGTGTAAAAACATATTTTCATTTCACTAATATCAAAGTATTTTGATTCACATTTGTTATTTCACACTCATTTTTCATCTGAACAGGTCTTTTAATTCTTCAGCGTGAAATATTTCATGTCTCTGAACAGATCTTTTTTGTTGCAAATTTCATTCAATAAAAAACTTAAGTTTGAACTGTTCACTCTGATATGCAACAGAGAACACAAAACCAGAAGTGTGAGTTTCTTAGTTACTCTAGTTACCAAATGCCTACCAAATAATTGGAAAAATATATATTTCAAATTTATCTCATCTAGCAGCAAGTAGAGATGCAGCCTTACCTTCATTCTCACTTGACCCTTCCCTGTACTCAGATTCCACCACTGTGCAGATTTGTAGATGTACCAGAAAGCCTTAATATTCAGCAGTTACAAACTTTAGGATCTGTCTAGCTGTCTAAGACTTTAGTAATGTACCTGTGCTTATGGGGTTTCTAAAGTATTGTTGTCACTTTCTCAGTGAACTACATTTAAATACAATTTGCTGGAGAGGGACTAACACTGTTCCCTTGGCTATTATGGGCAGAGTTTTTGATATCATTCCAGGAAACCTTGCCACTGACAGATTGCTGATAGTTCTGGGAATAAAGTTCAGTTCCAGTACATTGGGCTTCCCAATACCTTAATGAAATTCCTGGAAGTGCCTTTTTTAGATAGAAGTACTTAATGGAACAGCATAAAAACAGGAAAATGCAAGTAACATAGCTGAAATAGACATGTTTTTGCAAAGGCTCAAAGTTCAGGAACATAATACTGAGAATGCCACTAATCTATCTCCACATCAGTAGCTTTTCTTTTAAATGCAAAAATCCATCTGAAAACAAAAGCATTACAGACTCATCCATCGGTCACAGAAATATTCAAGCCAATAACTTAGATTTTCTCGATGGATTATATTAGCATTGTCTGAACATCTGCACACTTCAAAGTCTTATGTGATGTATCCTCACCACACTCTTGTAAGTTAAAATTCTGCTTCACCGTTTTGCTGTTGGAGGGCTAAAGCACGATGAGGTACAGGGCACTTGTCCCCCATTAAAGCATTTATGTACGATGGCATTCACTGCTCACAGCACATGTCTCTCACATACTAGGAACTAATGAAATCCACATCAGCTTGAAAGCAGCTGAAGAGTGAGAGATTCATCATAGGGCTCTGGCACCTTGAGTGTGCACTGAAATATTGAAGCATCGCATAAAATATCGATACTGACCTGTTACAATTTGTGGTGCCAGCTGAAGTAGGAGTGTCTTAAGGAAGAGCGCTAGTTCATCTCTTGCTTGGAAGGTACAGAGGAATGCCTATGTTTTGACCCCACCAAAGTCTTAAGGGTCGTAGCTGTTCAATATCTCCAAATATAGATGATTCCAGGCCTAGTCTGTAAAATATCTTCAGGCACAGAAGCAATTTTATTCACTGGTTGATAACTAACATGGATTTAGATGCTAAACATGGAAATTCTCATCTGAGCCCTATCAAGCTTAGGTATCTGGTCAAAGGCAACCTGCTATGCATACTGTAAAGAAATTATTTGAAACAGTATCTCTCCTATCTGAAGAAAATGTCTTCAGACTGCAAGATCAGACATCCTAACAGCATTTACACACTGAATAGTTCTACCACAGCAAAATGCCTGCTGTCACTTGAAATATATTTTCAGAGAAGGATTCTGAAAAAGTCAGATGTCTGCATAGACAGAGTAACATGCTCACAGATGGAGAGAAAGGATGCTGTGTGCAATTTGCTGCTGAAGTAAGGTATGATGCAAAAAGGACTATTAAGGGAACTGTCATGCAGAAGACTGAAGAACAGAACAGCAAAAACATCTTGCAGACTGACCTCAAAAAAGCCTTAAGTGGGTCCCACCCACAAGGTTAAATTCAGAAGAGGTGTCAGGTATGGTAAAGAGAAGTCTGGTAGGAACTTTTTGCCTTGGAGAATATACTTCTCCTTGGAAGAGATACCCAGAAAAATCTTGACATTTTTGTCTTCATGTTTAGGGAACAAGAAAGCTGATGAGGCACAGATTCACACACAAGGCAAACAGAAAGAGCTGTGCAAGGTAGCCCAGTGCTTATAACTTGTGTTGTTTTAACTCATTTTGCGAAAAGATATCGGTCCTGGTTTTCTATCCTGTCCATTTAACAATATGGTGAACATTATTTGACACTTGCATAGCATATGAATTTAAAAATCTCTGTACTTTGCTGTTTTTATCACATGCAATTTCTTTAATGCCTACTTCTAAGGTTTAGTATGTACAACTATAGAGATCATTCCACAGAAATTAATCATGCTGGGGAGGGCTGGGAGCCAGGAACGTTAACTGAGACTGTGCAAATAGTTTTGCCAAACCAAGAACCCCGTATAATTCAGAGAGATGGAAAGTGAAAACTAGATTTTGATCCCAAAACACACCTCTGGTCAATGGAAAGTGCTGAATGGGATATTCCTTCTGAAAAGGCCATTTGTGAAGCATCATAATGTTTTTTTTTAATTTTTTTTTTTTTCAGCTCTTTGAAAAGAATCATGCATCTCCCTTCTCCTACAAAGTGCCCCAAACCCTACCTACTTAATCATATTGCATTGGTTAGTAGAAACTTTATTTTGCAGTCATAGTAATTGCATGAGGTTTTTTATTTGTTCTCCATTGCTATCATAAGCAAAAGATGGAAATCTATTGGGAAATTTGGGGGACAAATTAAACAGGTTAATAACTTCAGCAGTACTTCCATTGTTTCCACAATTCTAGCTCTAGGTGGACCTTTGTTGACTTCTGTCTATATATGTTTTTATTGAGCCTTGAATTCAGTATAGTAAAAGTCTGATGAAACGAGTTTACTTTTTAAGAAGTAAAGTCAATGTTTTATGCCTATTCTGGTACTTTATATAGCCAGGGGAACCCTTAATAGATGTTCTAAGTTCTTTAAAAAATGATCTTGTAAGGTGTAAAGGAATGTTAATGAATAGATAATTAAATTTAGGGACCATACTCATTTTAATTATATTTACTTTACTAATCAGAGACATTGGGAGTTGCATCCATTCATTGAGAGCTTGACAGGTTTTATCTAAGAACATTTTATAATTAAGATCATATATTAGCTCCTTGCTTGAGGTAATAAATATACCTAGGTTATTTAACATGGAAAGCAAAGTCTGTTACTCAGCTGAAAGTAGGCAGAACATATTCTGGAGTAATAATTTGTACAAGACAAGTTCACCACCCCCCCATCCCTCCAATCCAATCTAAGGTTTTAAAGATTTTAAAAGATTTTAAAAATCTTTGTTTAACATTTTGGGTTGGAGGAACATAGGACTAGACGAAAATCCTTCCACATATTTTATTGATCCAAATTAATATTAATTTTCCTTATTTTACAACATATTTCTAGAAGTCCAGCAGCTTCTAAAATCTAAAGAAAAGTTGATAATTTTATCAAGAGAAAGAAAAAGGGACTGTCTTTTTTTTTTTTTTTTCTGGTATCCTGTCTTGCCACACACTCAGAAATATGACAACAGCTGACAGAGTCAGTGGTGCAAAAATGCCCAATTCACTTGTTGGAGGATACAAATACACAGGGAATCCACTCATGTTTAACTCTGGACTAACATTCAATTATTGCCCACAGCCATGTTGCACATCTCTGTAGAAATGAAGTGTTTATTTTCTTATCTAACTGCCCTAATGTCATTCCAGAATGAAGATCCACACCTCAAATATTTCCTCTTTTTTCTTGCTAGATCCCCTCATGCATTTTGCTATCACATATGACAACCACTAGGGCCACAGAAAAATGTAGGGACCCGAGTAGGAATAAACCCCACTTTACTGAACCAGATTCACGCAGTACAAACCAAGTCTTTGCATGGAGATTATTTTAGTGTAATCTGTCCTCAGGGGTGAGGAGATGCATGAATCCACCTGTGAACTGGCTACACAGCTGCTTTAAATTCCAGTGTCAGTGATACAAATCAGGGATGTAACTCACTAGACTATTCTTCCCAGTACCAATATCAAGCAACTAAGATAACTCACATTGCTGATGCTTAATCTGAAAAACTGGAGTGCAAAGAACAGGGTATTCCACAGTCTTTTGTGTTGTTGTTTGTTTTTCTTTTTAATACTAAAAATCCTTCATGTTTTGAAAGTGGAAGTTTGATCGGTTACAACTGATCCCTTGTTTCTCTTAACATGTTACTGTGCGAATTTGTGAGGCAGGCAGGTAATACGCACTCCCACTGTTCTGGTACTTGCATCTCTCTGTTGCAAAAGTAGATGTAGACAAGGCATCAACAGTTTGAGCCTAGCTATACATAGATGTTGGCATGTCAATACAATATGAATGTTAAAATTTTAACAACCATGTTTAAAACAGCAGCAATGGTGAACTGAAGTGTCATCTTAACATTTTTAGTAGCTGTCCTTGAATGATATTCTGGCTCTGTGTTCTCACCAGAGTCCTTTCCAGATAATTGCTCTCCCCCTGCCCCAAACACAGCACTCCATAATATGTACCACTAAGAGAAGAAATGGTGATACAAACACTAATATACAGACTCTTGGATAGAGTAGTGCTCTGGGTATACAAATATGCCTTTCTAGCACAGATTTGAGGCTAATTAAATATCAGTTGTGTTGTAAAACTCTCTCAGGATCATTCTGTCTTTAAGTGTTATCAAGACTTTTTAAAGCTCTCGAAGTGGTACTAAGAAGAGAAACGTGTGCATTGAAGCACTGTTCTCTTTTTCTCATTTTCTACTGGAGTCTCATGGTTATTTAATTTTTAGAAAGAAGGATTGCAGTGGGTATTCCTTCCCTGAATACATTTTGCAGCTGTCCAACTTTAATTGGCAAATTCTACTAAGATAAAAGAAGTGGAGTGGAGAACAAGCACAAGTAAAGAAGCAGTAGTGCCTGAGTATTGATAAGTGTATTGAGAAGCAGTTTGTTACTAGTTCACAGAAATCTTTCACATTTTTGTACGTCAGAGTTGTGAAGGGAAACATTTTGCTAAGACTCTAATGAATCATTTGCAAAGCACACGGAACAAAGCTTATACCTCGCTGGTAATGCACACACGAGTTCCGTAGCACTGTTATTTTCATGGAAGATTACTAATTCAAGGATAAATATATAGCTTTAATATTCTTCCTTTGACATACACTTAATAAAATCACAAATCATTGAGTGTTAGTACAACACAACAAATATTGAAAACTAACTTTCAAGTGTATTTTTCCCTAGTGACTTTACCAATGGGAATAAAGCCTGAGAGAATTTATGCATATGATATGGTCTGTCAGAAGTATAAAAATACTTCAGAGTGAGAGTAAAGTTTTAAGAGGTGTCTATATGTTAAGGAACAAAAAAAAGGTGGCTTGCATTGTTAAGAGAGACCATAATTATGCTCTAGCTATTTTTAAAATTGTTTAGTAAGAGGAATTTTAAAAATGTATGTATCTTCCATAGCAATTTTTGGACATTTCAAATCATTGATTGATTTTAAAGCAGAATTCAAATTATTACAAAGGTATTACATTGCATTTTCAGTTTCCACTTTTACACTTTTGGCCTATTTAATGCCCTGCTCACTTATCCTTTTTCTTTTTTTTATTTACCCAATAGAGACCTAGGATAGTATTTCCCATCAAAAGCCACAGTGTTTGTGAGAGCAGAAAGGTAGTCTTCTAAAAAAGCTGTAAATCACTGGTTTTAATCTTGTAGAACAATTCATATTTTACAGGATATTAATATGATAGAGGCAATAAAATCCAATAGTATTTTCTTAATTATCTTACATATATTGCATTGTGAATTATACTGCTTCCAAAACATAAGAAATGTCTTCTGTATAAGAATAATGTTCTATGACATATCATTACAATCAGTGCTGTTTCCTTCCTTAACATCCTACTTCTCATTAGGCTAAAATACTTGTTAGACTTCTTATTTCTTACAATAAACTTTGCTTTATGGGGTTTAACAGAACCTGGAATAATACAGTAAATCAATTCTCAATACAGCTCCGTGATATTGCACAAACTTTATCCCTTTTCCCTGGTGTTTTGTTTAAACAAAATGATTCAAAAATATCCTTCCTTCCTCTCTAACTCTGTTGAAATAAACATGCCCAACTGGAGACATGGAATGTAAAGTTAGTAGTACAGTCCATGTAAAGAAAACACTTTGGGATGGTGCCTTGCATGTGTATTCTTTTTTGGTTTTTAGCTATTAATACAGACATTAACGAACAGATTGCTTCTCATGAAAGGACTGGCACATGTTCATCTCAGTATTTCCATCCTCTAAGGAAGGATCATAAGTAAAAAAATGTAATTTTTTTAGAACATTTATGCATCAAAACATACAGTGATATATTAATGTGAAGAAAATTACCCACTTCACCTATATGGTTCATAGGTATATGGTGTATCATTACTGTGTGGTATGCCCTGTATGCCATAGTTATGCTGAATCCAAGCAGACAGAATATTTGTTACACATTGCAAAATTATATATGTTTTAATTCTTCTCCAATAAGAAGGCAATTCAATTCAGCACCACTATAAACTTCATGCCACATTAAACCAGGACCTTCACCACATAGAGTAAAACTGAGATCAGGCTCAGGTAAAGAGAACAACTTGTGAGGATGAGGAATTTTCTCAAGATGTAATGCTAGGGAGAGACCTTACTTGATTCATTATGACTAGTATTTGTACATGTCCAATGTTGAATGCATGGTCAATGTTCTACAGCTAGAATTGCTGTACTTTTAGTATCTCTTCATTGACTTGACTGATACACTTTGCATGTACAGGCACATAAGAAAGGTAAAGCTCCTTCATGGACAATTAACTACATTATTTCGCTTTCATACTGTAGTAGCTATGTTACTTGACACTATTCAAACATTCTCAGGAAGTAACCATTTTGCCTTTTAAAAAACAGTTGGGCTTATTATTTTTAAGCCCTTTTCAGACAGAAATTTATTTCTAGCAATTAAGTCATTAATTCTTAAGTCAGCCTGGACAGAAATAAGTATTGTTGCCACTACTTTACTGCTGAAGAAATTGAGCTTAAGGTGAACAGTCTGAATTGCAGAGATGCTACTACACAGATATTACACTATCTCCTGAAACCAATGGAAAATGTAAAAGCGAGTTCTGAAAGGCCATAAGTGAGTTGCCTAAGGTTACAGAAGCAATCAGTACTACATTATTTAAGATGGGGTTAGAGTACCTTTTCTCAGAGGAAGATAAAACCTTACTGTATATGAATAATGCATGGCTTATATTCAGTATTTCTACCAGGAAATCTGAAAACACTGAATTAAGGGTGCCAGTGTAATTCTTGACATTCTATAAAGGACAAAACAGAAAATCAAGAGAAGGCCAGTTGTATGTCTTAGCTTACCCATCTGACTGAGAGTGGACTACAGGTCCCTTGAATCCTTTAACTACTATGAAGTACTGCACCCTTAAAGAAACTGTCACAGTAGTAAAGTGATGAGATTCAGCAGTTTTATGCAGTGGGTCTCTTCATAATACATATTTCCATTCCATTCTCACAGGGTTTAGGAAAGACTTAAAAATACATGAAATCTTTATTAAATGTTTCCTTGTTAATCTATCATGTTACTTCAAACATTTTCCTAATACAGTCATATCCTATTAGTAACCAACCACCCTCATTAATTCAATAGAAAAAATGTTTTATCGTACTGACAGTGTTTTTATTGAATTAATGGAGATGATTAATGGTCATGTAATTCAGTGGAAGCAGCTACTCAAATGTTGTTTAGACATCCTAGCCTTGCAAGGGAGCTTATTGTTCAAAATTATGTTTGTCATTGCTTTACAACAAAACAGCCCAAATGTCAACATTTTGTAGACGTCCTTATCTTTACATGTTGCAATCTACTTTATAATGTACATAGAAGAAAAGTGCAACAAAAGGTAAAAAAAGTTCACTCATTAGAATGCTTCTTTTTGTGCCTGAGGATTTTAAAAGATTTTTGGTGTCTGCCCAAGGATAGAGGCAATATCTCGGATAAGAGCAGCAGAGCAATGAAGCAGTTCTATTCAGCTACATAACCATTTGTTCCATTTTCAAGGGAGGTGTGATGAAAAGCCTGTAGGCACATATTTGTTTAGCAGTCATGTTTGGGGAGATGAAGAATTTTCCCTTGAATTCGTCATTAGCTAGATCATTCAAGCATAGCTATTTTTGTATATCAAGGAATAGGCTCTTCAGCTGAAATCTGAGAGAATGTTTTCCTCAAACACATTACAAATGTTTCAGCAAATACAGTAATAATATTTCCCATGGTTATGATAAAGAATATAACAATTTCATGAGTACTGAACCCTAACAATAAACAATATTAATTAAATCTTGCTCACATCCCACCCCAAAAGGTAAATCTGCATAAAAAATCAGAGGTTAACTTGATACTTTAAGATAAATGAATATATTTGAAACCACTTAGAAATGAGTGAATATGGTGAGTTAAAAATAAAACACAAAAACAAAACAAAAAGGGAAAATAAAGGCAAACGGCAAATTTAAGTAAAAAAGAACCACTGTCCTTTTCATTTCTCTTTGTTATTCTCAATTTTTGTCCTGTAATAAAAGGGACTGTTTCTGCCCTATTTGATCCCACTTTCCAGTGTTTTTGATTACATAACATTGATGAGTGTGGCTCACTTATTTTTGTACTGGGGTAGCTGGAAAACAGAGTTTCCCTCAGCTGCATTATTATGTTTTCCATGGAAAAAATTGTGAACATATGCCCACATTTTACATTTTTCTTTTGGCAACACTTCTCCCTCCCACCTTTTTAATCTTTTCAGTGGCATGTGAGCACTCAGTATTTTCTTCCAAAAACAGCAGATGCAAATTTGATTACAAGAACGGTAAAAATGAGCATGATGTCTAGAAAATACCTGGCACTTGCCTTATTGCCGTTCCCAGTTACAATCCTGGATCTGTTTACTGCTATCTGCTTTCCAGTTGTTTGAGATGCCTAGGGAATTAAACTTGTTAGATTTGTCTGAATCAAGCCTGTATCGCACCAGTCTCATCCCCTGGGCCCTGTATGTTTCTCTGAAAAGGACCATTCTCCCTGCACTGTGTAGGATGAGCAACCCAGATTTCCAGTGGGATACCTGACTGGAAATCCAGACTGACGTTATCACAAGAGATGACTGGTAAGTCTGTCTAATGATGGGTAAGGCACAACCAGTTAGAATAGGACAATTTGAAAGAATCATAGAATCATAGAATGGTTAGCATTGGAAGGGACCTTCAAAGGTCACCTAGTCCAACCCCTCTGCAAGGAGCAGGGACATCCCCCACTAGATCAGGTTGCTCAGAGCCTCATCCAACCTGGCCTTGAATGTTTCCAGGGATGGGGCATCCACCACCTCTCTGGGCAACCTGTTCCAGTGTTCTACAACCCTCATTGCAAAAATTTTTTTCCTAATATCTAATCTAAATCTACCCCCCTCTATTTTAAAACTGTTATCCCCTAGACCTATCACAACAGGCCCTACTGAACAGTCTCTCCCCATCTTTCTTGTAGGCCCCCTTGAGGTACTGGAAGACCGCTATCAGGTCTCCCCGGAGCCTCCTCTTCTCCAGGCTGAACAGCCCCAACTCTCTCAGCCTGTCCTCATAGGAAAGGTGCTCTAGCCCTCTTATCATCTTCGTGGCCCTCCTCTGGACCTTCTCCAGCTGGTCCATGTCCTTCTTATGTTGAGGGCTCCAGAGCTGGACGCAATATTCCAGGTGGGGTCTCACCAGGGCAGAGTAGAGGGGGAGAATTACCTCCCTCGACCTGCTGGCCACGCTCCTCTTGATGCAGCCCAGGATGCGGTTGGCCTTCTGGGCCGCAAGGGCGCATTGCCGGCTCATGTTGAGCTTCTCATCCACCAGCACTCCCAAGTCCTTCTCCTCAGGGCTGCTCTCCATCCATTCTCCGCCCAGCCTGTATTTGTGCCTGGGATTGCCACGACCCATATATATATATGATAGTAGCTTCCCAAGTCCTTTCCTGTATCCCAGTGTTTGGAGAAACACAGCTAAACTCTTTATTTCCATCTTTAGAGCATTCAACTAGCATTATCTAATTAACTTAAACATCACCTTCTTAACAGGCTTTTTACTAAGCAGACAATAGGGCTTGCCTTCTTTGTGCTAGTGTCTTTCCCCAGTGAAGGATCCAGGAAAAACAGAGGTGATTGAAACCCTTTAAATGTAACCAAACTAATGATAAAAGATAACATACAAGGGCACACATTTTCTTGATCTTATATAAATTACCACAAAATTACTATAAATTTCTACCTAAAAGCTATATAATTTTTCCTCTCAGGTTTTCTGATAATAATGTAATTCGTTCTGTTTACTGATAAGCAGGATGCAGTGGGAGTGAAGTATGGAAGGAACATCAGGAACAATCTTCTGTTTGTCTGCCCAACACAACTTTTCTATTTCTAACTCCATTTTATGGAACAGAGAAAATTGTATTATCGGGAGTTATTGTGAAATTGACTGTGATAACTCATATGGTAACCATGCTATTACAGCTTGCCATCAGTGCAATTACACACTCTGCCATAAAGTATCTTGTATTTATATATAATTTAGAAAACCAATGATAGATAAATAATGTATTTATCTAAGCTGTTCAAGAGTGAAGGGTTGAACTACACACACCAAAAAAATAGCTTCATAAACAGTGCTAGAGGGTGCAGGACACTCTAAACCTTTCTTTACATTCTTTATAGGTACAGCCAAACTTTTGAAACCATAGAACATGTAAAAGGCTTCCAACAATCAAGAAATAGTAATTTGTCAAGAATGAAGCTAGTGGCAAAACTCACTCCAACTTCAGTCATCAGAATTTCCTCCAGGTGCTCCCATGTAAGATGGCTTATGGCAATTACAACCCAGTCATTGGCTACAATATATTTAAGACAAGTATTTTGAAAAGAAAACATCATCATAGTCCAAAAATCAACTAGTGAGAACATCAACCATTTGCATTGCCTCCTCCGTGCTCCCCAATCAATATTTAAGATTGACTCTTTTCTTTATCAGGCTTGAATCTGAAGAAAGATTAGCCATATTGAAGGGTAATAATCTCTCCCCAGCCTATAATAGGCACGAACACATAAACATGTCATCATGGGGTATATGAGGCTATGAAGTAACTAGTGTTTGCTCTTCAACACAGGCAGTTTCCTTGTGTAGCAAAAAGTGCTTGTGCGACTAGTAGACAGAAGCCCATAGACTGTATGTGCATGGACTAACTTACTTACATTTTACTCACAGGGAGAGTTTTTTCACAGCCTTCAGGAAAGATAAAGGGTACAGGGGAGAATACTGGAATGACAACACAAATGTCTCCTACCTCCTCATCCCAGTCTATTTCTCCAAACTTCTGATGCTCTTCCTGTAACTGCATATAAAACTTACATATGAGTAGTATGTTACACACAGTACAAATGTTCTAAAGTAATGTTTAAAAAGAGATAAAATTATACTGATCTATGCCTGGATATTTTAAGCATTAAAAAAAAAAAAATCTTAAATTTTTCTGAGAGAGATGTGGATGAAACCAAGTATATATGCCTAAAACAAACAGAAGTGGAATGTAGATTGTTTCTTTTCTTATTTGTTCAGTTCATTCATCCTCCACTGATGCACCCAAATGTCTCAGACAGAACAAAAAGCTAGTCTACTCTGGCTATAAGCCAGTATGACAATTTCATTACCATGCATATTTGTGGCAACTGTGTTAAATTGAATATAAATTTTAAATAAACCTAAATAAATGCATTCCAACTGTGTTGGAACATCATCACATAGACTGTTTCTTTTTAAATAGATATTGCTACAAATTAATGCAACTGATGCAAATCAGTTCTTATGAAGAACAACATTATGGATGATTATTTACCATAGGAAATTAGACCTGTTTTGAGATATTAATTACTGGCTACATTTTAAAAGTAAATGAAATCAAATATGGATGGAAAAGAAAATACAAGGAAAAATATCTCAATAACAAACCAGGAATAATATCCATTTATCCTTTAGAAAAAGAACAGCTTACATTCCACTTCTGGATCAAGATTTTTATATCTGCATTTCTACACACTTTCACACAATATACATGAATTATATAGCTAGGAGGGCTTAAAAAGATGAACAGAGAAGATACCCTTAAATTAATGCATCATTTTTAAACATTCATATCAAAAAACATACTACAGAAACTTTCTTCTGATAGCTAATTTTCTTTGGATCACTTGGATTTTTTCCTCTTATTTCATGGTATAAACTTTTAATGACTTTTAAGTAAATTTTTCATCTTCTGCTTGAAAGAAAGCATGCCAAAGTACTTGTAAGAGCTATATGAGATCAGCATTTAAATTGTTATATTCTCAGCTGGACTGAAGGGATTTTATTAAAGTACAATAATTTCCAGATTCCAGCTCTTACCTCTCAGCACACTGCCTCAAAAATTAACTGGGTTTATGCTGTATTTTCACAGGCAAAAATCCTGTAGCAACTGTAGCATCAGTGCTGGTTCCAGAACAGGACTGGCGATCCTGAGAGTTAATCACACTGCATTGCTGCATACTTTACCCCTCATAGATCCTAAACTTGTGGAGTGGCATTTGATCATAGGGGTCCATGAGTTTTTGGCACATCTTGGAAACTAAAACCTGTGAGGATGCAAGAACTGACAGAGATCCTTTCTCTCGAGCTTTCTCCTCCAGACAGCTAGGTGAGAGTAACCAGAAATGTTTTCTAGTTAGTTAGGAGCTTTACAAGTTACTACTGTAATCTTTTTAGATTTCCTTGTGGTATTTGTATCTAATCTATATAAATACAGAATGTTTTATCACAGTCCGGATGTAAGACACGTATTAGGTACATAAACTCTCAGGATGTCATCAGTTCATCTAAGTGTCACACGCACTTGAGCAAACTGCATCAATATCAAACTCTGATGTAAATTAAATGCTGGTAAATTGTGGGGGTGTTTCTGAGTTAATGTCTGGTGATAAAGTGTTAAATAAAGTCTGACATACTTCTATCTCATGATAGACATGCTCTCTATGCTTTAATAAATTATTATTTTCTAATACCAAGAATCATGCTTCATTAAAAGCCTATTTCTTGATTAACTAGTTTACAAATACTTCCCTTTTAATTTTCTCACTTTCCAAGTTCTAATTTAGATCAAATTTGATAACCTAAAATTGTAGAATGATTTTCCAAAAGTGATCAAAAAACTGGAATAGTATTTTCCATATGAGGAAAACCATTTTCATTCTTTTAGTCTGCTGTCTCGTTATTCAAAAAGCAAGTTATATCTGGATAAAATTGTATTTCATGTACTCCGTACAGGAATGTGTGAATAAAGTTAATTAAAAGAAAAGGAAAAAAAAAAGGGAAAAAAAAAGGAAAAGTAAGTTGTCAGTAAAAGTACATTCTGTCAAGTACAGCTAGTGGAATATATGTCCTGTCTGTTGTAAAATCTAGTCTTCCAGATGACATACATAGTGGTTTTAACTCTTAAAAAAAACATCACCAGTAAAAACAGTGACTTAATACAGTGATAAGAGTCTCTGACAAGGGAGGCAAGAACTTATAGAAAACTCAATGGTATTTTTCTATTGGTGTGCCTTACAAGGCAAATGCTCAAGATAAGTGTTTCATAAAGCCAGTGTCTGATAAGAATTCCTAAATACAAAATATACAGAGGAAAGCAGTTCATATGTTCATTTTTCTTTTATAAAGGAGCTCACTTTTCTGTATGGAATTTATCATGCTAGTGCAATGAGGTTTCTTTCTACATTGTTTAACTTCCTACTAACCAGGGAAAAATTTTGAAAAAGTGGTCATTTTATTAGGTATATTTGCTGTTAAAATGTGAGTTGGTTTGTGAATCATGGGAAAAACCAGAACACATCTAAGTCTACTTCAACTTCTTTAGCCACGGAAGAAAAGAAAGACAAAAAATTCTTCCTATATGCAAGTCATCTTCATATTTTTCATTTTAAAACAATTTAATTTTTTCCAGTGACTTTTGAATTTTTTTATTTAAATTCAGGATCTCTGACTTCCCAAGAATTACTAAACGAAGTCCTCATTTGGCAACTATTATAAAAACCAGATGTTTGATTGCATATTGTTATTTAGAAGAAAATAATGTTGTTATATGGATAAGGAAAGGAAATATGTAATTCAGGAGAGCATTCAGATTTGATGAGTTTGATTGGCTGAGCTAAGCCAGCCCTTGGATCTTTTCCTTGACTAGTGGGAGTTTCTTACAAAGTGTTCATTAATGTTTTTGCATTGGACATTCTAAAGAAGAGCAGAAAAACACTGTCATACTTCTTTATTCTACAAACAGTAATGCTTTCCTTTGCAGAAAATTGAAGTTCTACAGTCACGTCCAAAGGACTGGGTTTAGTTATCAAGTTAAGTTACCCTTCAAAAAAAAGAAAGAAAGAAAGAAAGAAAGAAAGAAAAAATACATATATATGGTATGTGGGAAAAAGCAAAGCAAATTTCTTTGGTATATATAGTACACAATCCAATGTCTGGATAACTTATTTTTGTTTTCATTATGCAATTTACAAATAAATTGTATTTTTGTAGCCTTATCTCTAGTTGTTTCAGCCACTCTCAACTATGTTATCAGTTTGGCAAAGGTAACTATTATGCACTAATAATTTACTCTGTAATTAATTTCTCAAGTTTACTTTTGAGAAAGTCTTCCTGCTGCACAGCACTTGAGCAACCACCCTGAAGTGCTAGAAGCAAATCTACAGTTTAATTTTTGTTTACACTAGTCATGAATTAATAGGTTGGAGGATCCAAACTTATTCCTGTTTAGTAAGTTTAATTGTGAACCCCAGGATACACAATTAATGAATTCCATATGGCTTTGTCACCCTAAATACAAGTAAATGTGTCTGTTCTTTCTTAAAGGACCAAAGCTTTCAGGAGATATCTGCCTGCTATGATATTTCGGATACTTCTTTCCCAGTTATCAGTACTGTCTTCCTTGGAAATATTACATAAGGTTAGGCAAACTGCTTCCAGAGAAACAACAAATGTAGCCCTGAAGAAAAAAAAAAAATAGAAATATTAAAAAAGTATCTATCACAATGTAGAGCATTCGATTAATAAAAGCAGAAGTAGATAAGTCCCTATAACATGTCAAAAATAGAAGAAATCAACCATAATCAACTCTGAATCAGAGTATCTTTTTGAGATACAAACATTTTTTTCTGTGCCCATTTTCCTTAAAAGGGGAAAAAAAAAATAATTTAAACAACTTCCGGAAAGTCTTTCAATTAGCCTTAGTATTTTTTAACTGAGACTGACAAATCTGTCCATCCTTCAGTATTACAAAGTTTTCTCCTATTGTAGTCATTGAGCAGTACTCTCTTGTGACTTGCCTCATGTCTAATTGTATCACTTTCAAGAGCATAATATAACATCTCCTCTGCAAATGTACACAGAAAAAACCAGTTGTAGGTAAGGTTAAGAAACAGGAAGAGCCTGTGTGTTTTTCTGTTTTTCACAGAAGTAAGGATTTCATTTTACAGTTGCTCTCTGTAGCTTCATAGATTTTTGTGCCATATTTCAATTTATCACTGCATCTGCATCCTATTAAGTGGAAAGCTACTAGAAAAAATGGCTTCATGGCTCATTACTTACTGTTTGCACTGTAGTTGCATAAGCAATAGGAACAGGAAAAAGTTTGCTTTACTAACATCACTTTCATGATTTTACTGCATTAGGAAAATAATGTGCTTTTAGTTCTGGCTAAAGAGGGCTATTATAAATGAGGCATTTACTTCTACTTCTGCTGTTCAAATGCTACTTTTTATTGATTTTTTTTTAATCTTTCAGAGAAATTTAATCTGCATTACTATTTGGAATGGGAAGGTTCTGCAATTCTAATTCAGAAGTGTTTTCTTTCCCATTTCCACCTCCTCTCTTTCTTCTACTGACAGAACAGTAGAAACTATGAACTTATATCTTTAATCATTGTCTGTAAGGAGATCAGAGTTAACTATTTCTATTTACAGATGAGTAAGTGCAAAAAGAAGTCTGTTTCTGTTTACCTGTACTTTAAAAGTATCTGCCCCTGCCAAAGAACATGTATATGGAATAATCTCCTGTTAGTAAAACTACTGTTCTTGGAGTATATAGTTTAGTTTCATCCAAACGGAATCCAGTTCACACACCCAGAGACAGCTTTGCCATTTGAGTCAAGAGGGAAGACAGAGGTTTCTTCACAACCATGTTTGAAAAGTGTAAGTCACATTACAAAACACATGTGATGGGCTTAAAAATACAATAGATTTTGAAATAAATGCAAAGAATTATTTTTTTTAGTTCACCTTCTACTTTTACTTTCACAATTCACTCCAGGTCTCTTTCATGAGTTTTTACCACAGTACTAAGGGAGTGGTAAATCTATTTTTAATGAAAGTCAGATCCTTATACAAATGCAGGTTTTCTGGATCGGAAAGAAAGAAATCAAGGACTCTGTAATACAGCAATAAAACTGCAAGACACAGAATTGCTAGATTGCTTGAGTTTGTTGGGAGTCTTTGCAGATCTAGATCCTTAAGACTGCTTTTACCTGTTTTGATCATCCTTCTAAAGTAACCGAAGTCAGCTATGCACCGTAAAGTACATACAAGAGGATAACTTGCTATTTAATAGTAAAGAATAGTAAAGAAGTTACTCAGTATCTGAAAATTTTACTGTTACCAACAAAGAAAATACACTTTTTAAAAAAACCCAAAACCCATCTTTTGATTGTCAGTACTTTGGCTTACAGATCAATCAAAGCAGCTCTTTGCTTTTAGAAAATCGTTTACACATCCAATACAGAGCCAGTGTCCTTAACTGCATTACCCTCCAAAATACAGAATTGCTAAGAATGTTAGATAAAGGGGCAATGACGGCCTGTTAAATGATCCCTTAAAAGATCTTGAAACATCTAAAGCATTCCAGACTTTTGATAGGCCAATATCAAAGCTGAAAGAACTGTCTGTCTAGATGTCATTGCATTACATGGATCACATTAAATTTGTGAAGATCAGAAATATCTATGAATTAAAGTGAGAAACGGTCAACTTCCTGCAATCTAGAACCTAAATAACTAGATTTGCCAAGGGAAAAAAAAAAAATTAAGTACTAGTGCACATTTCTTTTCCATTGGTCATCTTTGACTGTATTTTTAAAAATTCAATCTTGTACAGCAATTTGTAGACTACTAGAAATTGCTCCAAAGTATTTTATGAAAATTTGGGGTGTTTTATTCCAGTTACCTCATTGCATTGGTCATAGCAAAAATCAGCTAGGCAGTTATGCTCAATATTAGACCTCCTTTTATAAGTATTTCTATTACAACTTTCATATACTAAGTTGGAGAAAAAAAGCAAATTAACTGAAGGAAAAATTCACTGTAGCCTGTAAATACAAGGTATTAACTTTATAGTTTTCTTCCTCTCTCCCTTCTGCTGTACATAATACAGGTTCATAACTGCTTTTAAAAAATTTCTCTCAATAACTAAATAAGAATTATATTATTAAAGGTACTTAATATTCTAGTGTCCTGATTTTTATTCCCCAGCAATTTCAGTATTGATTTCCCTACCTCATTTAAAATACTTGCATCCAAATTCTGATATGAGCTACATAGCAATAAGCCTCACAGCCCTCCAGTTTTCCTGCACTGATCCTTCTTTCAGATAAGAGTATTTTTAATACATGAGACCTGGCAACTGAAATTTCCCAAGACTATTTTTTAATTATATTTTTCCACGAATATAATCTGCAAGTTTCTTACAATGAAATCTTCTACCTTAAAACAAGATTTTTTACACTTGTAGGAAAAATACCTGAATGGTTAAAGAAAACTGAAGCTCCTAACATACTTCTATGCAAATTTTTCACTTGTACTTTTTTGCTTGTAGCTTTTCAGAAGGCAGCAATCAAATGCAGGAAAATATAGCAAAAGCTATGTTTTCAAGTTCATTCATCCAAATAAAACAAAACCAGTGAAAATAAAAAAAAAAAAAAGGTTTTTCTTTATTGAAAGATGGTGTCTTCATAAACAAGCAGAGCAAAATGGGGATCTGAAAACTATATATTAACATCTGCTGTGACAGTAGTTCTCCAGCTCTGATATGTGTACCCTTTGGGCTATGTAGGCTTTGTTGATGTATGGGGGGATTAAAGACATTTGTTCTGCATAAAACAAGGACCATTCATAATACTCCAATTATATTACAAAATTGTGACCTGGAACTGATGAAATGCTAAGTTTTAAAATTGAAGATTGCTAAACCAGCTTAAGAAGTACAGCAGAAAAAATGACTTATATAACAAGCGTGGGTTGGGGGTGTACATATATTTTAGAAAGAGTGAGAACACATCATGATTGTACCTACAATAGGATCGATATTTATATTGTTTTCCAGGGCCACTGAACATCAAATAACCTTTGTAATTTTTTCTGGTTCTCAAGCTCAAGTGAACTTTTACTCAATTGAGTAAAGGAAACTTATACTGTGCATTAGTGTCATGAAATATAGTTCATGCTATCAACTCCTGCCTTGGAGGGCTAACAGCAGTCCAGTTTCTCAAAGATACATTAGTTTTAATGGAAGTGTGATATCTGAGTATTTAAATAATTCTGACAATCTGGATCAAAAAAAAAAAAGATGAAGATACGTGTTCTATTTATAAGACAATATATATATTTTTAATATTCCTAGTATTAGTTTTGGCTTGCCAGTGTCAGTTCATGGGGAAAAGTGATGGAAATGGCTTTCAATTAATTTTGAGCTTGCTGAGCATTCAGAGTCTCACCATACCAGCTGCTGAATACATCATAGGTAATATAAAATGTTTTTGATTTAAGGACATAAACACAATTCAAAATGTATCTTATCATTTAAGAGATGCTCAGCATAATGTAGATGTTCTTGTGTAATAATTGGTGTTTAATACATATGCTTAGGAGTTTTCTGCAACATCTTGTTTGACTTTTTTAATATATTTGTAAGAATGCTGTGGCACTATACTATTATTTAATATTTCAATTTAACAAAGACTAAAATGTACAATGAAATTTAAATCCATGTTTCATGTGAAACAAACAAACAAAGTGTTGACTAAAATAAAAACATATATACTCAAGCAGAAGTACTAAGAAGGAAAGCATTCAACAAAACATACAGGTCATCTAATCACTCAAATAGGCATTCACTTTCATTTACTTATATTTTAAACTTTGGTCACCAGTAGTCAAACAAATGAATAGCTTAACATCTCTGTGATGCACAAGCTTAAATGTGGATTAATCCAATGAATATTAGCAAGATAGCATTATTAAGGTCAGAATTTTTAATAGTGGATGTCTGTAGGCTAAGTGATTTTTAATTAAATTGGTACAACTTATTGTATTAAATGGTAAATGAATTCCTCAAATGTTCCTCACAATTATAACAGATTAACATGAATGCAATTGCATAGTTAATGACTTACTGATTTTTTTTTTCTTTAGTTCATTACTTTGCACCTAGATTTTCTTACATTCTTCCTAATTTCTATAAATCTTCCATCACTGGCTTATACTACAGAATATAGTTCCATGGAAACACTAGGCAAGTGAACTTGAAACACACATCTGTGACCTCAGTTGCTGGATTTAAACATTCTCTAGCTTTACTGGAACATACAGACAGGAAAACACTTAAGACCATAAAATGCGTGTAGACTCAATGCTTTCTTAAGTACGTCATATGAGCAAGTAAACAATGAAGCTGTACAGATTCGGTTGTGCATTGGTTGCAACATTGCAGAAAACTACGAGTTTCTCTGATACTTTTAGGATAGCTGTACGGTTTAGCAACAATCCATCTTAGCTGTAGTGTGATTCTATATTCAAGACACAGAACTGCTTACAGTTTTAACTGAAAGGCAGTTGAAATGCCAACATGGCTCCAAGAACCAAAATGGACTTTCTAGGCAAATGAAAGACTCTACAGTGTTTAAGATTCAGAGAATCTCATGGTCATTTCTGCAACTAACTGACAGAAGCAACAAATCCAGGTGATATGAGCATTGGACAAGGGATTAAGTGTGGATCCTTTTCCAGTTCTACCACTACCTTTTACTAATAAGTCAATTTCCTTTTTGTTTTCCTGCCTCTTAGTCATTATAATATATTGAATCGTAATTTACTTGCAAGTATATTCCAAAACAGCTATAAAATATCAGTCTCTTCATGTATTTACTTAGCTAATTGATTTTTATCCTGCAGACCTCAAAAACTGAACGGACAGTCCCAGCTAGAAGCAGAAAACAACACACTAGAGTCTTGCTTTCCTAATCATAATGCTTGTAATATATTTTCACTGTATGAATAGGAGTATTTTTTTCAGAAACACTCACTAACACTATGTAAATCAAAGGATCCCTTGTCAAAGACAGTTTTGTCTGTTTGATATGAACCCTGATATGGAGTAGAGTGGGTGTTTTGGTGCTATATACATTTTTCTCTCACATTTGGTTTTTGGTTTTGTTTTTTTTTGCTTTGATGACTGCAACCAGATCCTCAAATTTGCAATATGTCCAGGATGATAAAGAGGAGAGAATGCAACTGTGGAGACTTTTGGATTTTGAAACAGATTTGCTGATGATTGCTGATGAATGACAGAATAAAATGTAACAGTCAACTAATTAATAACTTTTGTCCTCTGTCTTTTTAAAAGGGCAGTAAAAAGCAAAAAGAAAGGAGTCTCTGCACTTTTCAGAGAATATAAAGTTGTGGTACAAAGTGGTTAATTTTCTACCAGTAAGCACCAGCACAAAAAGCCCTTGCTACAACTATTCTTTTCAGTTTTTCAGGTTGCCTTTCTTTTTACAATTATTATTCATTCTTTTCTCTATCTCATTCATTATAAGCTGCTGGTGTGCACTTCAGGGGCTATTTCCAAGCTAATTATCAAGATTTGCTTCCAAGTAACTAGGATACCTCTGTCCATTTACTCATTCTCAAAGAAGGATCTCTGCCCTTTTAACTTCAGTATCATTCATCCTTGAAAGAAGACCCTTACAGAGCTCCACAAAGCTGTCTTAATAACCCATTTCAGCAAGCTTCCCATCCTTGCAACAATACCTGCAAGGAAAACAAAGTTCTTGCTTTAATGAGGTTCCCACTTTTAAATGTGACCAGTATTGTCCTATTTTTTTCCTGGTACACGTATCTCAAATGGAATCTAGATTTCTTTCATACAAGAACTCAACAGAGATTGAATCTAGCTGTTATGAATATCAGCATGACCACAACTTTAGTTCCTCAGACTGGTTTAATTGAGCCCAGCTGTGGTCATGGATGCATAGAAATAGCTGACAAAGCAGCACATAAGGCAGTCTGAACCTGTCAGAGTTACAGAAGTGCCATGTTTATGTTGTTCTGTTACTTCCATACACGGACAATATTATAGTAACCCCCAGATATTTTATGGCTTGAATTTGCCTTCTAGTTCATCATCCTCAGTCAGTTCTTGTATATAAAACAGACCCTTGATTTCTTGGCTTGATGATAATAAACAGAACATATTTACTAACATAGTTTTCTGGGGTTTGGATGCTTTTTGATACCTGTTGGCCAACTTAAAAGAATGCTTTTAACATAACATTTTTTTAGAGGGTTAAACACATTTCCTATGTTCTCCACTTGACATGTAAATAAATCCATGAATACAGAATAAGTATTTGTTTCTGCAGAATGTCAGTAATGGTGAAATTATTGTTGTTCATAGGCATTTTATATGGCATGTCCTAACAATCACATTTAAAACATCGTCTTGTTTTTAAAGGACTCACATAAATATCTTGCTGCCATGTTACCCAGTCCTGGAGTTCAGAAACTGGAGTCAAGCAATCCAAAACATGCTAAAAGTCTTTGCAAAGACTCTTCTGCTTTCTCCTTCTACAGCTGCCTCCCTTGGAACCAGCAGTAATGCCTTTAAGTCACTTTTCTCTGTGACATTGATGAGCCTCCCAAATTTGCAGGTTTGAATATAAACATTTAATCGTAGTTGAAAACAGCAGAGGAAAATATGGCATTTTTTATGGTCATGTAGTTTTGAAAGTCAATAATTTTGTCTGATAGATGTGACTGCCTGCCCTGGAATCAAAATTCCTTGCATTCGCAGTTAAAAAATTAATTTACCAGTTAAAAATAAATGAACAAATGTCATGTAGATTTTACATAAACTTAAAGCAACAGGTAAGAAACATAGTCTTCTGGATACTGCTTTTAAGTGAATGAAACAGCAGTTTCATTCACTTAGAAGAAGTTTCAGCTGTGTTGATGCTACTGACAGTTTAGTTCTTGAACATTTCAATAACTGTTGTATTACTGATCAAAGTACCCAAAGAAGGTAAGCTGAAGGATTGTATTGTGATGATGTGCCTAATACCCTGCATATCTGAGACAGCCTAGAGAGGGATTTCATCCCCAAAGTAGAAACTTAGAGCAAATCTCAATATCTGCATTTGTACTGCATGCATCATCCTATTTTGTGCCATAGACAGACAAAATCTGGATTATGACTGAAAACAGATACCTGTAATCATTTACTTTTCACATATGAATCATATAAATGACTGATGTTTAAGCAGCTTTATGGTCAATTATTTGTGTTACATACTGCTCATACAGAAGTAAATATGCAGTTCTACAAAACTAAAACTCTTACAGATAAAGAATTTGCCTATGTACAAAAAAAAATAGGTATGAAAGGAAATTTGACAAGGCAGCAATGAAAAATAAACTATTAGCTTACCGTATGGTCCCTTGAAAAACTTTGTAAGGCAGTTTGATTGTAAATACATCAGAGAAAGTTTGTACTGACGAGCAGATCAAACTCTACAACTCAGAAAGAGTTATAAAGCAGGCATGTTTATTCAGCACCGGATGCATGGGGGATCGCTCCTCCAAAAGCACGCACCCTGACAGCACATTTTACCAAAAAATTTATATGGTGCAGGTATACATATTCATAGGATTGCACAATACAGCCATACATATGCTTAAGTGAGGCGGGGTTATTAAAAAAACACTTGCATTAGCATTTCAGATCTGTCTCTGGTGGTCCTTTACTTCTTCAGGGGTCTTATCTTCCTCTAGATGAACTTTAGTCATTCATCCATGCTCTCCTTTTACTTGGTAATTTCAGCAGTTTCCCGACTTCTGACCGAATTTGTGGTGGAACTAACATTCCGTCCTTTGCTAGACACATTCGTGCCTGACAAATACCAGTCCCTGATAAGCTTAAGTGAGTTTCAAGGCAAACAGGATTGTTAGGCATTCTCTAGCAAACAGTTAGTATCCTAAATCAAGCAATATGCAGACAGTTAGTCTTCTAAATCAAGCAATATTTAGCAGACCGTTAATTTCCTGTATCAGTACTTTAAATACAATGGAAAAGAGATACCATTATACCAAAAGCTGGTGACTACCAATATTATTGATAAAGATTAAATAAAAATACTGATTAATACACTTGACTGTTACACATCTTGTCTGCTAATTGTTTTTACAATAACACGTTATCTTCAGCAAGAATTACAACCTTAACATGTGGAAAAATCCAATTTTCTAGTTATTGATGTTTCTTGCGTATACGCTGTCACCTCAGAACTATATTCACAGCACATCTTTAAATCATTTCAGTTAAAATTTTGAAATAATTTAAATGGTCACCTAAACTTTGGGGTTTTGTTTGAGTGTTGTTTTATGAAACATGGCCAACAGCCTCTCCACAGATTTTAGTTCACGGATTCATAATAAAAGTCAGTGTAGCAAAATATGTGTGGTTTTCTGTTCCAAAAGAAACAGAAATCCATATGCAATTCAGCATAATTAAACTACTGGACAATGTGTAGAAATATCCAAGCTACCTCATCTTACTAGAAGTAAAATGGCCGCATTAGTGCAGAAATCCACCTGGGATTAATTAGTTATGAGAACCAGGGATGAGCTATGCCACACAGACATCCTCTTAGTGCGACTATTTTTGAGCCACATACAATTACTGCCTCACTGAGAGACAGTCAATTAAACAGAGGCTGGTTTGTTTTCATTTCTTTGAATACTAATTTTTCCATATTTACTCTGGCATGCCGTGCCTCCTTCCCCCTCTCTCTGTCTTTCCATTGAGCCCATCAACTCTGAGGCGCCAGCAGCACAGATGGAGATTTATCTTTTTCTTTCCTGAAACCCAGATCTCATTCTTCAGCATGCAAGTTAGTCACAATTTGCAGATATGCAACTGACAGAAAACCGCATCCAAGTGGATTTGTAAACAGACAAAGGGCTCTTTCACACAATGAGTGCATAGACAGACATCCACAGTGGTATGCCTCCATTTTCCTTCTCCCCTCAGCTTGCTTGTCCCATTACCCTGTGTGGAGAGTCAGTACACACTACACTACACCAGCAGCTCTTAGTGATAATGCTCTGGCTGTACAACCCCAAAATTGCAATTTGAAAGTATGGTTATTCTGAAAAAAAAACTTCCATATGGAACTGGTCTTCCTTAGAGAAATCACAGCTATTTTATTTCCTTATGCATCTGTCTTTCATCAGGCTGTTTGCCACAAGAAGACTTCTGAACTATCTACAGATCATCCAGCATTATTTTCATAAAATATGCAGGCAGAGATGCTGGTCAGAAAAAAAAAAAAGAAAATTCCTATTTATCATTGCACCTTAATCTTAATAACTACTTGATCTAAAATTCACATAACCAAATTAAATATGTGGTACAGGTTCTGACTTTCCTTTCAGGAATGTGCCTTTAATGAGCTTTCTAGCAGAATCTCAGCAAAATAAATAAATAAATAAATAAACAAACAAACAAATTTAAAATATCCCCTGACCTCTTAATTGCATATACACTTCCCCTGACTATTTCTCTAGGTGAGTATTCTTCTGCCTTTCCCGTATTTTTAAGATATACTGCTGGTTGATTTTTCTTACATTATTTATTCTTCTCCACATGAACAGCCAATTATATGATTTTTTACCTGCTGTATCCTTGCATTTGGTGATCCCACTTTTATCTGGAAAAGTTTCTTTACAGTTCAAAAGAAAGATGTATTTTCAAAATTAGGAGAGTGGTTGCTCCCAGTGCCATTTCTACAACTCTCATTAAATGGTTTCTGTAGTATCTCGTACTTCATATGCTGAATGAGAAATTGTACCAAGCCATTTTGCTTCTTGGTAGGTGGTAGAAGTATACAAAGCCCCTAGAAAAACTTGGTTATATTTCTGACTGTTTCTGTGATTCTTCTGTTCTTTGCAGAGGAGAATGTTGGCAAGGCTTGAATTCACTTACTAGGTTCAATAACAGATATTAGTTTACATTTTATATCTTCCCCTCTAAAGGAACAAACTCATGTCTCCTGAGATAATGCTGGCACTGTCTCTGGACAAATATACCTATGAATGCAGTGTAGAGGTTAATGAGAATGAAAAGACAGAGTAAAAATATTACAAACTTTCTCTTCTGGAAGTTAATATTCCTCACAGAGAAAGAGATATAGAATTCAGCTTCTGAGACTTTCAACTAAAACTTTCAACTTCCCGCATGGCATTTGCTTATATTGAAAACATCAGTGAAAAGAAGGAAATTATAGATAAAACTTTGGTAAGGAAAAGTTGTATTCTTTTTTTCTGTTTAATAAAAATATAACTTTCTGACAAACAATTGTATCTGTTACTTTATATTATCCATTTAATGGAGTCTGGAGCTTGGAACTTGTAGCCTGCAAAATGAATTTTTCTCTGAGAATCTCAGAGGCTTGTTGTCACTGTAATACAGCAAAAATGAGCCAAGTGATTCTGTATACACGGGTGTCACATCCAGATGTGATAGTGTGCACACAGACTGGGATCTACACAATTCATCTTGGTAAATGACAGCATTTACCAAGGGGGAGCTGAGAGAGGCACTAGGAGCTGCCAGGAGCCTGCAGCTCCTAGGAAAGGGGATGATGAGACCTGGGTGCAGCTAGGGGTACTAGAGGCCCAGCTCCACAGCCCCACATAATAAAGGAAGCCCTTAGGGGGCACCGGTGACCAGGAGCACCAGCAAACAGGGCATGCAAACAGGACATGGCACGTCAGCAAGGCCATGGTGCAGCAGTTTGCACATCAGTTTGCACTGAAAGGCACACAGGATGGGCACCTACTCTTCAAAGGAGCGGCATTCCACTGGACGAGAGGGCGACACAAGGCACACACAATCCAGCATCTGCGCACTAACGCAGGGCGCTTGTCCTACCTGACCCTCAAGGCAGAATGGTGGGCACTCACCTGAGGGCAAAGGCTGCAGCTCTGGCTGGGAGGCCTGCACCGTCCACCCCAGTGGTAGCCAATGCTTCCACGCGGATGGAGCAGCCAAACGGAGAGGCTGCAGTGCAGACCTCAGACTGCAGGAAGCTCCTGGACCTTTCTCCTGGGACAAGGACAGGTGGCAGCCCTGCCTGCAGAAGGTGTGCCCAGGTGGAGGAGCTTCAGCGGTGGATGGCTGGGCTGCAGGAGGTGGTCAGGAGGCTGCATAACATCAGGGAGGCTGAGAAAGAGTTGGACACTTGATTCCAAGTGCAGTAGGCACTGGAACCACAGCCCCTGGCCAAACAGCCAAAAACTCCCCCACTGACACACACAGATGGGAAAGGGGGAAAAGATGCAGAGGCCTGCATCTGTGCCTGGCAAGGTCATGGAGCAGATTCTCCTGGAAACCATGCTAAGGCACATGCAGAGCAAGGAGGTGGTTGGTGACAGCCAACATGGCTTCACCAAGGGCAGATTGTGCCTGACCAATTTGGTGGCCTTCGTTGATGGGGGTCACAGCATCAGTGGACAAGGGACGAGCAACTGACATCATCTACCTGGACTTGTGCAAAGCTTTTGACAATGTCCCGCACGACATCCTTCTCTCTAAACTAGAGAGGCATGGGTTTGACGGATGGACCACTCGGTGGATAAGGAGTTGGCTGGATGGCTGCACTCAGGGAGTGGTGGTCAATGGCTCAATGTCCAAGTGGAGACTGGTCACGACTGGCATCCCTCAGGGGTCTGTGTTGGGCTCGGCCCTGTTCAGCATCTTTGTCGGCGACATGAACAGTGGGATAGAGTGCACCCTCAGCAAGTTTGCCGATCACACCAAGCTGTGTGGTGCTGTCAACACGCAGGAAGGGAGGGATGCCATCCAGAGGGACCTGGACAGGCTGGAGAGGCGGGCCCATGCCAGCCTCATGAAGTTCAACCAGGCCAAGTGCTAGATCCTGCACATGGGTCATGGCAATCCCAGGCACAAATACAGGCTGGGCGGAGAATGGATGGAGAGCAGCCCTGAGGAGAGGGACTTGGGAGTGATGGTAGATGAGAAGCTCAACATGAGCAGGCAATGCACCCTTGCAGCCCAGAAGGTCAGCCATATCCTGGGCTGCATCAAGAGGAATGTGGCCAGCAGGTCGAGGGAGGTGATTCTGCCCCTCTACTCTGCCCTGGTGAGACCCCACCAGGAGTACTGTGTCCAGTTCTGGAGCCCCCAACATAAGAATGACATGGACCAGTTGGAGAAGGTCCAGAGGAGGGCCACAAAGATGATCAGAGGGCTGGAGCACCTTTCCTATGAGGACAGGCTGAGAGAGTTGGGGCTGTTCAGCCTGGAGAAGAGGTACCCCCCAGTACCTCAAGGGGGCCTACAAGAAAGACGGGGAGAAACTCTTCAGTAGGGCCTGTTGTGACAGAATGAGGAGTAACAGTTTTAAAATAGAGGGTGGTAAATTTAGATTAGATATTAGGAAAAAATTTTTTACACTGAGGGTTGTAGAGCACTGGACAGGTTGTGCAGAGAGGTGGTGGATGCCCCATCCCTGGAAATGTTCAAGGCCAGGCTGGATGAGGCTCTGAGCAACCTGATCTAGTGGGGGATGTCCCTGCTCCTTGCAGGGGGGTTGGACTACATGACCTTTGAAGGTCCCTTCCAACCCTAACCATTCTATGATTCTATGATTTTATGAATGGAAGCTTGCAAAGGCAAGAGCCAGCAGGAATAAGAGACTTGCCCCAAAACCTGAGGTTCCCTTGCAGAACCGCTTTGCTGCTTTACAGGCCAAAGAGGTAAGACCCAGCACATCAGGAGAGATGCTGGAGTTGGGCACGGCAGCCCGGCATGCTCATATAATGACAAGTGCAACAAAGTGCAACTAAGGAAAAAGGCAATGGGTGATAGTAGTGAGTGAATCTCTTCTGAGAGGTATGAGGGCACCCATTTGCCAACTCGATGCAGTCTCTAGAGAGGTGTGCTGCTTACCTTGGCCTCAAGGCCAAGAAGGATTACAGAGCCCTGAGAGCAGTGGTTAAGGACTCTGGGGTGCAGGTAGTCTTTTCGTCTATCCTCCATGTCAAAAGGAAGGGGCCAGAAAGGGCCAGTCAAATCTGGCAAATCAACAAAGGGCAACAGGAATGATGCCACAGCCAGGGCTTTGGCTACTTAGACCATGGGACTTGCTTCGAGAAACCTGGTCTACATGGGGCTGGTGGGGTTCACCTGACAGAGAAGAAGAGCATCTTTGGCCAAAGGCTTGCCAGACTTGGGGCTATAAAGTAATGTTGTTGGGGAAGGGGAAGCACAATTGATCCCACTACTGACAGCATGGCACCAGTGCCACCAACAGGTGCCCAGAACCTGGGGAAGGGTTCCAGGTAAGTAGGAGAGCACCAAAAGTGCATCTCAATGGAATTACAGCCACTCCACCCAGCAAGTCAGCTTGACTGGAGGCCCAGCTTAAGTTCCTCTATGCTAAACGCATGTAGCATGGAGAACAAACAAGGAGAGTTAGAAATGTGTGCACGCCTGCAGGGCTACGACCTTGTTAACATCACAGAGACATGGTGGAAAGACTCCTACGACAGGAGCATTGGAATGGAGGGATATAGGCTCTTTAGGGAGGACAGGCAGGGGAGACCAGGAGGAGGTGTCACCCTCTATGTCAATGACCAGCTGGAGTGCATGGAGCTCTCAGCCTGGGGATGGATGAAGGGCTGACATAGAGCTTATGGGTCAGGATTACAGGGAGGGCAGGGACAGGGGACATTACAGTGGGGGTTTGCTACAGGCCACCTGACCAGGAGGACCACGTGGAAGAAGCCCTCTATAGACAGATAGCAGCAGCCTCATGGTCACAAGCCCTGGTCCTCATGGGGGACTTCAGCCGCCACAATATCAGTTGGAAGGACAACACAGCAGGGCACAGGCAATCCTGGAGGTCCTGGAACGTGTGAATGATAGCTTCCTCCTGCAAAAGATAGAGGAGGCAAAGAGGAGAGGTGCTATGCTGGACCTTGTTCACAGGCTTGGCTGCAGCTACCATGAGATGGTAAAGAGAGGCTGTCCAAGCAGCCAAGGATCAGGTTAGGAAGGCTAAAGCCCAAACAGAATTACATCTGGCCAGCGACATCAAGGACAACAAGGAAAGCTTCTTCAGGTGTGTCAGGGATAAAAGGAAGACCATGGAGAACATGGGCCCTCTCCAGAAGGAAATAGGAGACCTGGTTACTTCTGACATGGAGAAAGCTGAGGTACTCAATGAAGTTTTCACCTCAGTCTTTACCAGCAAGGCCTCTAGCCACATCACCTCAGTTGCGGAAGGCAAAAGCAGGGACTGGGAGAATGAAGAACTGCCTACTGTGGGAGAAGAGCAGGTTGAAGACCATCTAAGAAACCTGAAGGTGATCCATGGGACCTGATGAGATGCACCTGTGGGTCCTGAGGCAACTGGCAGATGAAGTTGTCAAGCCACTGTCCACTATATTTGAGAAGTTGTGGAAGTCTGATGAGGTTAGTGATGACTGGAAAAGGGGAAACGTAACCCCCACTTTTAAAAAGGGGAACAAGGAAGACACAGGGAATTACAGGCCAGTCAGCCTCACCTCTGTGCCTGGCAAGGTCATGAAGCAGATTCTCCTGGAAATCATGCTAAAGCACATGGAAAATAAGGAGGTGATTGGTGATAGCCAGCACAGCTTCACTAAGATCAAATTGTGTTTGACCAGTTTGATGACCTTCTATGATAGTGTTACAGCACCAGTTGGCAAGGGAAGAGCAACTGATGTCATCTACCTGGCTTGTGCAAAGCATTTGACACTGTCCCACATGACATCCTTGTCTCTAAACTGGAGAGACATGCATTTCATGGATGGAACACTCAGTGGATAAGAAATTGGCTAGATGGCTGCATTGAAAGAGTTGCAATCAATAGCTTGATATCCAAATGGAGATTGGTGATAAGTGGCATTCCTCAAGGGGCCAGTATTGGGACCACACCTGTTTAACATCTTTGTCAGAGATATGGACAGTGGGATAGAGTGCACCCTTAGCAAGTTTGCGGACGACACCAAGCTGTGTGGTGCAGTCAACACACTGGAGGGAAGGGATACCATCCAGAGGGACCTTGACAGACTGGGGAGGTGGGTTCATGCAAACCTTACGAAGTTCAACCAGGCCAAGTGCAAAGTCCTGCACCTAGGTCATGTCAATCCCAAGCACAAATGCAGACTAGTTGAGGAAGTGATTGAGAACAGCCCAAAGGAGATGGACTTGGGAGTGATGGTAGATGAGAAGCTCAACATGAGCCAGGAATGTTCACGTGCAGCCCAGAAAGCCAACCACATCCTGGGCTGCATTGAAAGAAGCATGGCCAGCAGGTTGAGGGAGGTGATTCTCCCCCTCTACTCTGCTCTCTTGAGACCCCACCTGGAGTACTGCATCCAGCTCTGGAGCAGGACATAGACCTGTTAGAGTGAGTCCAGACCAGGGCCACAAAGATGATCAGAGGGATGGAGCACCTCTCCTGTGAGAACAGGCTGAGAGAGTTGAGGCTGTACATCCTGGAGAGGAGAAGGCTCTGGGAAGACCCTATAGCAGTCTTCCAGTACCTAAAGGGGACTCATAAGAAAGATGGGGAGACACATTTTAGCAGGGTCTGTTGTGATAAGACAGAGGGTAATGATTTTAAAATAGAAGGAAGCTGATTCAGACTAGATATAAGGATAAAAATTCTGACAACGTGGGTGGTGGAACACTGGAACTGGTTGCCCAGAAGGGTGGTAGATGCCCCATCCCTGGAAACATTCAAGACCAGGTTGGACAGGGCTCTGTCAATCTGATCTAGTTGGAGATGTCCCTGCTTCTTGCATGGGAATTTCACTAGATGATCTTTAAAGGTCCTTTCCAATCCAAACTATTCTAAGATTCCATGATTCAGTGACTCTATGATTCTGTGATTTGGATAGCATTATTCATATTCCATTAATTCCTCTAATCATGTATTAAAAGATTTGTGTAATCAAAAGTAACACACAGTGGGACTATGATATTTAATTGTTGAACTTTATCATAAAAGTGTGATTTATTTTAGCTTGATATTTCAAAATAAAAGATAAGATAGCAAGAATAAAACAAAATTCAAACTCTGGAAGAGCACAGTTTAGATTTCACAAAAATATAAGTGAGAAGAGCTTTGTAAACATTCATGAAATCAAGCAGAATTTGGATGGTGAAAGACAAAATCCACAAATTTAAATCAACCAAACAGAATATCTAACACATGCATTGCTGGCATGCCTATTTTATGCCAGCTGGTTCATACAGTCAACCCAAATATATGCACATTAGTCCTTTGCATGTATTTCTCTCAATGTATAATTTACCTTTCAAAGGTGTGGTATATACTGTCAATGTTTGTTGAGGTGTTTTTCTGCATGCAAACTGGAAACATACCATATGTGAGCTACCATAAGTAGCTCAAGATGCCTCACTGAAACAATCCAGGTAGTCAGTAAAGATCAGATTTCTCAAAGATGGTACAGTTCTTAGGAAAAGTAGAAGCACTGTATGTATTCTCTCTATTGATTATACAGGAAGCCAATGGCAGCTTGATTCCTGACTGCAATACTGCAATTAAGTACATATAGCTGAGCCGTTTGAATCTATATGCTCTTTCTTTCCGTGTGGTCCTCAAAAGGACTATATTATCCTTAAGCTATTTTTGTAATACATGCCACTGAAAATTAAAGGTACAAGTCTTAATTCTCAATGTAGTCCTAAACTCCTTGTACCGAAGAATGGCTAAAAAAAAAATTATATAACAGTAGACAAGGAAAAAAAACAGCAGATGAAGGTCCTTAAAATGAAACATAGACTCCATATGTTTTACAACAAAATATTTGGCTAAATAAATACATCAAATTTATATCTTAAAACAGAAAAGACATATTTAATGACCTTTCAGTTTTAGTGTTATCCATTTTTACCTATTTGCAGGCAGCCAAGCTATTTCTGTTAGAAATCTCCACTCCAATTCCAATTACAGTCATCCTCAATAATGCTGAGATTAAATCCCCGACAGAGCTAAGTCATATATAGATTCAGCAGGATATCTTCTCCGTGTGCACCAAGCATTCCAAAGCTCAGCAACTCAGATTCATTTAAAAAAAAAATTCAAATATTGTTATACATTCTGATAATTTCATAAATTTACTCAAATCTTGCCCTCAATATCTCTTTTATTTAAAGCTCTGGTCGAATTAAAGAGATTTTTTTAATGCATCACATCCTTCCAGAAACATCAGCTTGAGAATAATTTATTCTCTAAGACAATATTCCTTACAATATATCCAGCTTTGTAACATGCATGTAGTACATGTGATGAACATTGTATTATATATATAAAGATGTATGTCTAATAAACATATCTTTTATATTACAAAAACATGATAAATTAATTTTAAAATGTTTCATTTCAGTATTCTCAAAAAAAAATTACTTTTTTGCTTTAGTTTAAAAAGTGTTTGGATGTGGTTCTGTCTTGACTTAACATTATTCTGTGGCTTCCTAATTTGTTAGGTTGCCAGAAGATGTAGTTCACACTGCTCTTGTCCTCCCTTTCCTGCCCATGGTCTTTCCTCTGCCAGCAGGAACTGTAATGCCGGGGACCATTGCAAGAGCAGAAAGCACTACCAGTGTACAATGCACAGTGGGACATCTTGGCCTATAGGAAAAACCACAATATAACAAGCCCAGGTTGAATAAATACAGATGGACTGAGAATTGGCTTGAAAGGGATCTAATTAACTTGACAAATCAAATGTTTTCTATTACAATTCTATTTGCATGCTTAGAAAAAAAAAATGTAATTCAAGAGTTTTCCTGTTAAAAAAAAATCAAGTTTCTCAAAGATTTATTTAAGTATTTATTTGCCTCCAAAAGGAATCAAATTATATCCTTGATTTTGTTGATTTTTTTTAGATTTTTTTTTAAGACTCCCAGTAAGTCTCCTAATACCTAAAACTCACAATTTTAGTAACTCAACTCTTTTGAAATTGCAGCTCTCTGTGACTAACTTTGTTTTTTAAATTAAGTGGTATTTTGCAGAAACTGTAGAACAGCTGTACTATCACTACATATCCTGGGGCAAAAGACTATTATCCTCTGAAGCCCCTAAAATCTGCATTAAATCAATGAACACAGTGCCGTACCAAAAATCAACAGACACTAGTTCTGTAGTACAGGCGAAAAAAATGTACAGCAACACAAAAACTAAGCTAAATAGGAAGCATGAACATTTTAAGCTATGTCTTCACAAACTGGTCTTCTACTTGATCCATGTGCAAATATGTTTGTAAAGAACCATGCTTCCCCATAGTGATTATAGTAAGTCAGTAAGACCGTATCCCAAACCAATTCCTATAGGAAGAATTTCCATATAATATAGGAAATATGTCTAACTTTTACAGCAGTTACTTTGACTGCTTATCACACTGCAGCTTCTCAAATGCTAACATGTTTAAGTCTGCTCTGTGAACAGATCTTTCCAAAATTAGATATAAACATGCTAAATTATAGGTAGCTATATTAGAAAATCAAAGAAACAATGTGATTTTCTCATGTGCTTTATGGAGCAAAAGATTTTGCATTATGTACATATATATATATATGTATTTGTACATATGTTTCTGTATGTATCTATATATGTATAAATTTATATAAGTGTATATACTTATACATATTTAAAATGTTCTGGTTTGTGTGGCTCTTCTAATCCTAGAAGTGGGCTAAATCTTAACTTTCATTTGACTGTTCATGGATAGAGTTATGGGACAAAATCTTGAAAATGGAAAGCAGGACAAACAACGTCTTGCCAGATGAGATATCAGTATTATTCCAAAAGTTCCTAAGAAAGGATTTGCCAGATTTGCATGTTCTTTCTTCACATACTCAGCCCTGCCCCCAGTCCCAGTCCCCTTTTTTGACATATCAAAGATATCACATACTAGCTGTGATGCAGTGCTGAAACACAGGTATTCAGATGCTTTGTATATCAGAGAATTATATAATCAGAAAATATTTTGGGTTGGAAGGGACCTTTAAAGGTCATCTAGTCCAACACCCCTGCAAGGAGCAGGGACATTTTCAACTAGATCGGGTTGCTTAGAGCCTCATCCAGCCTGGCCTTGAATCTTTCCAGATCAGAGGCATATTCTCAAGGATGAGAGATATGACACAGGACCTTTGAAATATCTGTTCCTTTTGGAGCAGCAACTAGAAGGAAGTTCAGGTTACTAGAACCTGTCTGAATTGCCACTAAATTCTATGTTTCTGTACCGAATAAATTCATTTATGCTTAAATAAAAGTATCATGAAAAATAAAGTAAGTTTATTTATATTTTTAATGTAAGTCAAATTTGTAAAAACTGTATAGATTTGGACACCTCATCTGGATGCCACACAGTAACTGTCCTTAGCTCTCTGCTGACAGCCTTGGCACAGCATCTATTTACTCCAGTGAGATCTCGGCACAAGCAGAATCACATGGAGAAAATGCTGAAACTGGAGTCTGTTTTTGTTTCTGGATACAAATATGTACTGTGTCTCGCAGAGATGCAGTAGACTTTCCTCATAGCAGCCCCTATGGTGCTGCGTTTCAGGTCTATGACTGGAACAGTGTTGATAACACACGAGTGCTTTAGCTGAGCAGTGCCTACAGAGCACTGAGGCCTTCAGTTTCTCACTCTGCCCACCCTACTATCTGGCCCAGGACTAGGCTGGGGGTGGGAAAGAGGCTGAGATAGGACAGTAGACTCCAAGTGACCAAAAGGATATTCCATACTATATAACATCATGCTCGGGTACTATGGCTCATACCATAAACTTGGGAGGCAGTTGTTCCAAAGTAGCTGTTGCTCAGAGATTGTCTAGACATCAGGCTGCTGCTGCAAGATGGTGAGTGATTGCCTTTGTATCGATCCTGGTTCTGGCTAGGATAGAGTTAATTTCACAAGAGCTGGCAGGGGTTAAACAGACGGCTTGAGTAGTGGAACACAAAGCAAAATTTCAGTTATTCATTAACTGTTATTATAACATGGTGGTAGTATTGAAGGATGATACAAAAAGAAAGATACAAAAAGAGCAGATATTCTGTTTTCTGTAGTAAATCTCACAAGCAAATATTTCAGCATGTTTAAAAGAAGAAATGTATGTATACCCTGTAGGTGCACATGAAAGCCATCATGCTGAAGAAAGTGCTTGAATACAACCTTGAACACTAAACTTTCTTTTATTCAGACAGGAAATCTTATCTGAGATGAATTGAATATGTTACACTTTGTTTTTAGAAGTGTAATGGATGTTTGACTTCTAGAGCCATCAGGAATGGATATTATTCTTTCAGTGAACACTGATCACGTCCATTCAATATTCCTTTTCTCAACACTTCAGCTCACTAACAAAGCACAAATTAGAGTAGATACAGTATTTGTCACCTAAATTAACTTTTCTTTTTTATCTTATATACTGTTTGTGTCCTCCTAAATAAGCATAATCAGAAAAAAAAAAATCTAGATGTTCTGGAATGCCTTCTAGATAACATTTCTCCACAGAGGTATTTCCAGCAGTAAAATTTCAAGTATTTTGCTCTTATACATATTAAGAGCAAGTCTGAAATTGAAATGTTCTTTCCTGCTCAACAGATCTGTTGCCAAATCCACATTCACTTCTCATGTCAGATCCCTAGAAATATTACTCATAATTTTGCAGGCAGAAGAAAGAAGAGACAGTTTAGTCTTTACTTTCCAGTTTAGAAAAATGCCCTACTTACTGAAGAAGAAGGTTGTACTTTTTCTGTACAGTATGTACTCTGTAAACAGCTAAGTAAATTGAAATATGTAAAAATGAAAGAAAAAATAATAGAGAGTAACTCTTATGGGAATATTCTTCCAAATAGCCTGATCATGGCACCCCAGCCATGGTTGGCACCCATGGCTGCCAGGGTACACTCTTGACTCATATTTAACTTACCATACACCCAAATCCCCAGATCTCTTTCCTCAGGGCTACTTTCCAGCCTCTCATCACCCAGTTTGCACATACAGCTAGGATTACTCTGTCCCATGCAAAGGATCTGCATTTGCCTCTGTTAAATTTCTTATGGTTGGTTATTGCCCAGCTCACTTTGTATATCTAGGCCTCTCTGTAGGGCCTCTCTACCCTCAAAGGAGTCCACAGCTCCTAATTTAGTATCATCAGCAAATTTACTTAACACACATTCAATTCCTATGTCCAGATAGTTTATAAAATCATTAAAGAGCACTGTCCCTAAAATTGAACCCTGGAGAACCCCAGTAGTGACTGGCTGCCAGGCAGATGTAATCCTATTTAATAAAATTCTTTGAGTCCAACCCATCATCCAATTGTTTGCCCAGCTTTCCTAGCTGTGTGTTGGACATTTTGTCCAGAAGGATACTCTGAGAGACAGTATCAAAAGCTTTGGTAAAATACAAAAACGTCACATTAGATGGATGACCCTTTAATAGAAGCAAATTAAACTGGTTAAGCAGGACTTTCCCCTCATGAACATATACTAGCTATGACTAATGACTCCATTGTCTCTCAAGTGTTTTTCAATACATTCCAGAATATCCTTCTCCATAATTTTGTCAGGTACTGAAGTGAGAATGATAGACCTGTAATTACCAAGGTCTTCCCTCTTACCCTTCTTGAAAATTGGGGCAACATTTGCCAGCTTTCAGTTGACTGAGACCTCTCCAGACTCCCAAGGCCATTAGAAAATAATGGCGATGACATCAGGCAGCTTCTTCAGTGCCCTGGGATGAAACCCCTCAGACTCCATAGACTTATATGCATCCAGCTGGAACAGCAAGTCTCAAACAAATTCAGCATTGGCTGGGAATTTATTGTCTTTCCAATCACAGTCTTCTAACTTGGGGCTGCAGCGGTCCCAGGTCCCATCATCAACGTCAAACACAGTGGCAAAGAAGACATTCAGTGTCTCTGCTTTGCCTGCATCCCTATTTGTCAGGTGATCAGCCTCATCAAGTAACAGAACAACTTACTTGAACTCGTAACTTTGACTTGTCTCTTTTTTTTTTTAACATTTGTTCAGCTTTCAGATTTTTTTTTTTGTGAAATAAAACTGGCAATGGAATTGAATCATATTAATGTGTGGCTGAACTTGGAATTGGCTCACCAAAGCACTTGTTGTAATGCATGGTAACTGGTGGGAAATTGTATTCTCTTACAGCCTCTCTGCAGGAAAAGCTAGTCTTATGATACTATCAAGAAAAACAACTGTTCAAAGAGTGTTGTCACAGTAGTTTGAGACGGTACTTTTGGTTTTATACTGTAGAAAGATTTTATTTAAGCAATGTTAAAACATACTTTTGTCCTGGCAGCCAAACCCACCTTGTATTAACCCTGACTAGTTAAATATGAAATGATGTCCTTTCATCTGAAATTTAGAAAATAATGTTTGCAAACCCTTGTCTGAAAACTGACTAACTCAAAACATTATCTGTGTTTGTAGTTAATGAAATGCCTTCAGTACAGGCATGCACAGTAAGAGTAATAATCCTACCTCATTATTGTCAATAGTTTTAGAAAAATATGCATTTGACAAGCATACTAATGCCTCCTGGAAAGCAGTTTTACACTACTTAGCACTAAAAAATAGCTTCTCCAATTTGCCTTCTGAGCCAAAATCAGAATAAAAGCAATCAGGCATTTATAGATTATGGCAAGCAATTTGCACCAAAAATATACAGAGAGAAGATGGAGCTCAGATATATTGACTACTGCATTAGCATATTTGCTTGTTTCCTTTTCTCTCTCTGAAGAGACAATAGAATTAGGGCTAGCAAGTCACTGAACAATTTGCTTTGAAAATCTCGTATAGACTGAGATGGTTAGAATGATTTAAACAGGTGTCATCTTTTAGCCCTGCTCAGGAGCAAGCTACACAGTCTCTCACTCACTCCCCCTCACCCTCCAGTGGGACAGAGAGGAGAACTGGTAAACAAAAAGTGGCAAAACTTGCGGGTTGAGATGAAAAAAATACTTAAAAGAAGTAACAGGAAAAAAAAAAAAAAAACAAAACAGAGATGGAAAACAAATACAGTACAATAGCTCACAGCAAATCCTGAAGCCCAATTTCCTCCCAAGTAGCGGAAGACTTCTTCAGCATCCTCCTCACTGATACACTGAGTATGATGTCACATGGATGGAATAGCCTTTTGGCTAATTTGGGTAAACTTACCCTAGCTGTTGGCTAATTAGTAAACTATCCTAGCTGTGTCCCCCAGCCATAGAGGCCACCAGCTCCAGTTGCCCTCCCAACTCAGGTGAATGTTAACTCTATTGTAGCCAGAACCAGGACAACAGGTTACTGAGAGGTCTTTTTTAAAAAAATATGTTGGTCAGGACAGATCAAAACTTGTAAAATAAGAAACACTGTAATGGTTAGAAAGCATGACAAAAGATATGCTGTAAGAATTAAACATACAGATACATAACAGACTTTAAGCATATATTTTAGGTGTATTAAATGCTTGTGAGGTTAAAATCAGTTTTTAAGTGTTCTATCTAGATCTGTGTGATTCTTCACTAATTAAGATGAAAATTGAATGACAGAATATTTTGTCTATCCCTGAGAATAAAAGAAGTGCTAGGAAAATTAATAAGTCTTCCAGTTTCCAAGAAAGATTTGAAATTGTGAGCTTATTTGTTTGGTTTTTTTTTCATATTCCAACTAAGATCAATAACAACTGGAGGCTATGGAAATGATAGAGATTGCCACTTCTGTGAATGGGTGAGTGGAGGAAATAAATATCTTACTCTAGCCATAAGAAATGCCACAGCCTCCAGTGCTTTCTTTTTACCTTGATATTGTAAAGAAAATCAAAGTTTAACAAAATAGGTATTTTTTTAGGAAAAAGAGTACCTAAGAAATCACAGAGTATTCATGAGCATCCTCTACAGATGATTTCCCAAAGGTGCCAGTGTCTCTCCACAGCTCAGAATGGGCTCAATAACATCTCAGAGGACCGAGTCTGAAATGAAACCACTGTATTGGGGAGCTGAAGGAGTCACTTGTTCAACATCCTCTTTCATTAAGCTTTCTATTTTAATTGTCTACAAACATAATGGCTGTTTGAAGAACTATAATGCAATTGAAAAAGAATGAACTATCGTAAGTATGTTCTACAGAGCTAAGAATTAACATTTTCCTTTTTGGCCTACATTTCTCTTGCAGTTTTAAAATTTTATTATTTTTTTTTTAATCCTCATAAATGTATTTCTTCATGATACTGGGATATTAGTTTTGCTCTTATGCTTTTAATTTTGACTATAAATTGTCTACCCCACAAAATTTGTCCTTGTCCTGTCAATTTGCCTAATGTTTATTTGGGGTTTTTTTTCCCCATTTTTCTACAGCTTGCTTTGTTCACCTAATAACTTTTATATATTCATAAGCAAAGAGGTGCAAGTATTGTAACACAAATTTTTAAAAAGTAAGCAAGTGCTGCCTACAACTAAACCAACCTCAGCAAGGCCACCTTAAAAAGAGAATAGATTAGGAAAATCATTAAAGAAGCTACTGTTTGGTATTTTGAAAGTAGATGAAACTTGTATAGTGTCTAGAAAATCAGAAAACCAAAATGATAGGGAATTTAAGCAATAATGAAAAACTAATAATTAAAAAGACATTGGTTTAGAACACCAAATTTGAAGACTGAAGGTTGAGATTTAGCTCTCATTCCTCCTTGGCTGAGGAGGAAAGTTATTAATAAATAAAATAATTCTTCTTGAGTGTTTGCTGCATATTTACATGGTAGAGTTAGAATTGTTAGACAGAGGGCAAAACAGGAAATCT
Source organism: Ardeotis arabs (assembly GCA_011801015.1). Lineage (NCBI taxonomy): Eukaryota > Metazoa > Chordata > Aves > Otidiformes > Otididae > Ardeotis > Ardeotis arabs. Next base: position 51,405 of record JAAGAY010144809.1, on the reverse strand, counting down.
CAGCTATATTTACCTGAGTACAGACTATACAGCTCTGTCTGCTTGAAATTCATCTTAAAAGGTAAAATGTAATCAACAGTGCTGAGTGAAAGTGCATACCAAATCAAAGTATGCACAGCTCTACCAAAGAAACCTCGTTAAAGCTTTCAGTACTGTGCTTCAAGAGAGAGTCCAGGAGCTTCCAACTCTCAGCAGTGAGATATTCAGCCAAAAACCTTCGACAAGGATCTAGGCAGTGAAGCTATTTTCAGTATCAACATGCAAATTGCAGACATAAAGAAGACAGCCACACTGGTACACTCTTGCAGATCTTGCTATAGATGCATTCAGGTACATAGATATATATGTGTACTTACCCACATCTAGATAGACAGATAGACACAAATTGTATCATACTCTCAGTTATGAAACTTGGAAGAAAACAGATAAATTTATCATTCTGCAACACAAACATACAGCAAGAAACATAGTTCCTTACACTTTTAACAGGACCCAGCACAACCTTGTAAGGGCCAAAGAGACCAAGAGAGCTATTGCAAGAGGCATTATGTCACTTCTGTGAACTACGGAGAAAAAAAAGGGAAAAGGAAGTTCTCTTACTATCAGGGTGGTTGATAAATGAATAAAGAAATGTTGTAATCTAGATGGTACAGAAGGAATCACAGAAATATTTGCAACTGAACTGTAAGAATTTAGACCAAATATCATACGGGAAGCAGCTACATTCTCTTTCAGAATGATTGTGGTAGTTCTTCTCATTTGATTAATTCAACAATTAATGAGCTGTCCTTTTCACCTACAAATATGCTGAGTATGCTGTCGTTCAGCAACAAACTTATATTTCAATAATATTGGCAGCTCCATCTTACCTGAATTGAAGTCTTAGTAACTTTCTGTCCTCTTGCCACTACAGAACTGTAAGGTTAATAAAGGTAATAAACAGATGGGTGCTGCTGTTTGCTCCACCAAGAAGGCATACGGGAAATGAGAGAGTGAAATAGTAGCTTAGAACTAACCTGATCTATGCGTATCAAAATATAATACTATTGCACATGGTTAAGTAATTCACTTACTCAGAGGTATGCAGCTAATGTATTACTATAATGACTTAAGTGTTCCTGAGACAACTCTTTCAAACAGAAACAAATTTGCAATAGAAAATAAAGCCCAGTATTTGGCATTGCAGTTCTGGAATTAAATCAGGATACTGAGGGAACTATGTGTTTAAATGTTTTGCAGCTTTGGAAAACTTCCATTTAACCTCATTAAGTAAAACCAGAATACTTCCTAAATGGAGAAGGATTTAACAGCACTGAACTTTGAGAAGAACAAGGATACATATACAAATCTACAATGGTTTCCAATTTCTATACAAATATTAAATTAATCTTTTATAAAGAATTTTTGAATACTCAAAGACTAGAAATAAATTATTAGCACATTTCCCAGTCTTACTCAAATGATTTTACTTTCCTTTATTTTAAAAACTCTGTGAATATTTTCATTATAAATCTTTGGCAAATCCTTAGTCAGAGTTAATTATTTTATGCACTTATAGTTAAGCTTTACTCTAGTGTAGCATGATGTATCTTTCTGGCAAGATGCTGCCACTATAAATGTGCAAATTTCCCACTGGATTTATCACTGATTTTTTTTTTTTTTTTGAGAATAGCTTTACTATTGAGAAAAAAAAATCATAGTTAAATATTAAATCTAATATTTCCAGCCTTTTAAAGGCTTCCTACATAATTTTGCAAGTCATACATGAAGCTTTTAAATTTTGATGAGAAGGTAAAAAAAATATTTTTAAAAAAGCTGCTGTAACTAAGATGCACAAAAACATTTATTTATCTTTTTTTTCCACTTCCATAATAAAGAGGAATCTGAATTGAAATAGAAGCTGGCAAAATTTTCCAGTAGTTCAACAGCAGATTATTGATTTCAAATAGTTTAAATGAAAGTGCTGTGCTACGCAGGTCTTCTTTTAAATTATAGTAGAATAGACATATTTGGGGCATACTGTCAATGATGGGAATACAGTCTTTAAAAGTCCTTTCAATAATAACAATACCTATGAAAATTATGTAAAGCCATTGTGTTATCCAAGAGATAATTGACAGAAGAATATACTATCTTATAAAGAAAAGAAAACTCAAAACTGTGATTATATTAAATTACCTGCTATAATTTTTTTGCTTTTTTAGGGGTAGTCAATGTTATGAGAAGAAATTTCCACTTTTGGTTCTGTATAAGTGGACTTCTTTACTGGACTACAGGATACCATTGTACCTGTAAATTGACATTTAATTGACAAGAACAACTGAGTTTTACGACACCTACCTCAAAATAAGCTCTGCTTTAGGAAACTGGACAATAAAAAAAAATCATTTGTGTTTTGTGATACAACTGGATATTTTCTAGTTTGCATTTCAAAATAAGAAAATAACTCACAGAGCAGTCAGAAGAAGGAGGGGGCATAGGGTGAACTGCATTTATAGATTGACTGGACCTTCTCACTTAACATTGGAGCGCATATCCTACACAAGCAGTGCTTAAATAGGGATCTACAAACCCCTTAGACTTCTCAGGAAATTTAAACCTGACCCAAATCTAGGAATTTTTCATCAGTCTGTGGATTACCAGCATCACATAAGGAACAAAGTATAAGTTTTGGGGCATACTTGCATGGTTTCAGTTTAACAAGACTTTTTCTTTCCCAAAAACCATGTAAAGGGAAATTTTTTTTTTAATTTTTTTACTGTCTTGCTCCAACTGAGAAGTTCATCTTCCTTACAAAAATTAAAGTTTGGAGGTTGTTCACAAAGACACAGCAGATCTACTTGGTTATTGCCTTTTGTAGAATAAAGAAGAAAATTTTCCTGTTAAATCCAATTATCAGAGACCAGTGACTATTTTCCCACCTTGATGAATCCTAGAGGTATAGTATTGTTAAAGAACAGGAATGTCAATTTAACATGTAGTTCTTTGTTACTTATATTTGTTCAATAAGTTCTGTGGCTAAAAAACCCTGAGTCGTAAAATGAAAATGAACCTTCATTTCCACCTGTAGTCATTGTTTCAGTCTCTGTTGGAGAAAGAGAGATTTTAGTCTCCTCATACTAGGCCCTCATACTACAATTTAAATTGTAGGTGCATTAAGCTAAAAAAGTCACAGCCTGTTATTTAAATCCTCGCCTGTGTTTACTTTTAGATGAGTTGTGTCCAGGCAACAGATCAGAGTGCTTATTTGGAGTCTATCACAAATCAGTGATGGTGGTTTCCTTTGCTACACAGTAGCTTATACTTGGCGGATTATTAGCATATAGCTATATATATTTTTAAGTGGCATGCTATTGTAGAGATGGGAGCTTCACAATACAATTTGCATAAAAGGCAGTATTTTCTAGAAAATAATTCTAAGGCACTTGTGCAGTGTGAAAAACAGAAAGCAATTCTGTGTGCTCGGCAAAACAGCGTAGGTTATTCCTTCCCAGTTGCCCAGTAAAAGAAATAGATTATCAAGCTGAATAGTTGGTTAATTCCTTCATGCTGCATTAGTAATCAGCAAGCCTATTTGCTTTGTTTTCAAAATCAATAGCATTGTGTTTCGTGTTCCATAAAATCAGAAGAAAAGCACTGTGATTTATTTAATAAGATTTTTTTTTTTAAACATGCAGTGGAACTGTACTTGTTGGAGTTTTTGTTGTTTTTTTTATTCCTTTAGAGTTCATTGTTGCAATAGTTTGGCAAAATGCACACTAAATTCCCTGGTAAAATTACATGAAGCAAAAGATAAATCTGAAAATTTCAAATTAAAAAGTAAAATTGTTAAGAAGTTTGTACTATGATTATTCCACAAACACTAACAAACTGTGTGCTATAATTCTTATTAGGAATTCATCATCAAGTGCTGAGAAGTTAGGAATAGTAGAACTAAGGTGCTGAGGCAACATTATTTTTTCCCTGAGAATAACTGCCTCACTCTGTGCACAGAATGGATGATGCTTACTTAATGAGCAGCTATTCAGAATCTTTTTCTTTATAACATTCAGTGAATAGCCCCACTGTTTATTTACAGCACATTACTGAAATGCAGCTCTGCTATGGAAATTACCACTTGTCCCATTATCTTTCTTGGGATTAAGGTTAATATAGTATCTGAAATGAGATATGACAGCCTTTCTCATTCATCTGAAATGAGAAAAGGACATTAGCTCTTGTAGATCTCTGTGTTGTAAATATTGACTCTTTCTAGTAAGGGAGTGAGGTAGTTTTGACATAAATCAATTACTTTCTCTGATTTCAGCACAAATATAGAGTTGTAACTATGTTTTAAATTCTGAGTTATGGATTCATCTTTACAATTTTTGTTAGAATTTTGATATGTAGAGCACCTTCAAAATTAAAAATATGGATTCCACTTTTTAAATTTCAGTTCAGTTTTTATTTTTATTTCAGCTCATGATTTGGGCAGATCTTACCAGTAAGTAAGCAAACTGTAAGTGCTGAGCAGCTATTGTTACACAGGATTCAAAGGGGGAAGATAGAGATATAACCAAGTTTTCCTATAACATTAACCAAGAAATCATCCTTTCTCAACACAGAATCTTTTTCCTTACTCAGATCTTCTCCATTAAAAAAAAAAAAAAGGCAGAGGTAATAAGGGGAAATATTGCTTACTCTTTACACAATAATTCACACCTGATTTATTCTGAATGTCTCTGCATTTAAGCATTAAAAGAATCCCACAACTATCTGACTTTATTTTTTAGCATGTGAAAGCGAAATATCATGCATTAAATGCATACATTTTTTATTATTATTTTATGACAGGTTCATGGGCTGTTTAACAAATATACAGACAAACTGCCTTACCTATAAATCTCACAAGAGAGACACTGCGGTTCCAAAACAAGCTCCGTTTTTATCCTTTCTGGGATAAAATACGTTCCGGCTGACAAAACTATATTTGACCTAGAGATTAGGGTATTTTTCTTCCATACAGAAAATTGATCAAGCTGCTTAGATTCTTTAAGAATTGTTCTGTTACAATAACAGAATGACAACTACTCTGTCAGAAACCTTGGTATACGGTCTCAGATATGAACATCCTGTAGAACAGCTCTGACTAGGACAGAACATAGAATGATAAATTCAAAATACACATTTCAGAGTCTGGTCCAGTTAATAACAATCTTTTACGTGAAAGTTAATATGTCACAAAGGAGAAGAATTTTTTTTTTCTGTATAATACCACTAAATTTAAATACCCGCATTGATTACTTTTCTCTCAGACATTTTAATAGGTCTATAGCTTTGTTTTCCCCGAACAAACAAAAAAAGAACCCACATACATTGCCTCTATGACCATCCATTTCAAAATACAATATCTGGCAAAGTAAAACAGCAAAACAAATAAAAAATAATTCTCAGATTCATAGCAAAACAGAACAGTTGTAAAATGCTATATTATTTTTGAACAGGTTGGTTCTGCATCATACATAATTGTGAGCTACGAAATGTAGTGTTCTAGTGCATTTGTCCCAGAAAAATCTTATGCCAATCAAAAGCATCAGTAAGGGAGATTTTTTTACCAGTGAGCTAGGTCTTTGTGAGCTATGGGTTATTCTCAACTTATTGCTGACAAGAGCAAATTTCTTTTATGTGATCTCCAAAAAAAAAAAAAAATCTAAGCCCCTCTTCCCTCTTCATTCCCTGTTAAAGGTAGATAAATAAAACTTGCTAATTCTTTGGGTTACTTTAAGGAAAGTGGTGTTCAGAGAAACCCAAGATCTCACTCAATACTACCTTACAATTTTTCATACTGATGACTCCTTTTCCTATACTCTCCTTTTGTTCCTCTCAAACATTCAGTCAGGGGGTTCAAATGACTGTAGCAAACAATTCTTCCAGGGTTATTGTTATATCAGACAATTTTCAATTTTCCTGTAAGAGCAGACTGAAACTTCCACTGAATACTCATGTTATCCACTTTTTGCAAATCTTCATTATGATGGATCTGATGAAAGCACCTGTAGAAGTCAAATGATTTGAAGAAGGAGAAGAATTAGCTATTATATTTTCACATAGGGAGAAAAAAAAAACCAAAACCTTATTGAACAGGAGATAAATTTCTCTTGAAGAAGTCTTTAAGCACAAAAGAAGATCCTTCCTAATAGAAATCTGAATTTAACTAATTTAGAATCATAGAATCATAGAATGGTTAGAGTTGGAAGGGACCTTCAAAGGCCAGCTAGTCCAACACCCCTGCTAGGAGCAGGAACATCCTTGACTAGATCACGTTGCTCAGAGCCTCATCCAGCCTGGCCTTGAACATTTCCAGGGATGGGGCTTCCATCACCTCTCTGGTCAACCTCTTCCAGTGTTCTAAAACTCGCATTGTAAAAAATTTTTTCCTAATATCTAAATATTAGGAAATATCTAAATATTAGGAAATATCTAAATATTAGGAAATATCTAAATCTACCTAATCTAAATATCTAAATCTACCTCCCCCTATTTTGAAACCATTACCCCTCATCCTATCACAACAGGCCCTACTGAACAGCCTCTCCCCATCTTTCTTGTGGGCCCCCTGGAGGTACTGGAAGACCACTATAAGGTCTCCCCAGAGCGTCCTCTTCTCCAGGCTGAATAGCCCCAACTCTCTCAGCTTGTCCTGATAGGAAAGGTGCTCCAGCCCTCTTATCATCTTCGTGGCATCCTCTGGACCGTCTCCAACTGGTCCATGTCATTCTTATGTTGGGGGCTCCAGAACTGGATGCAGTACTCCAGGTGGGATCTCACCAGGGCAGAGTAGAGGGGCAGAATCACCTCCCTCAACCTGCTGGCCACGCTCCTCTTGATGCAGCCCAGGATGCCGTTGGCCTTCTGGGCTGCAAGGGCGCATTGCCGGCTCATGTTGAGCTTCTCATCCACCAGCACTCCCAAGTCCTTCTCCTCAGGGCTAGTCTTGATCCATTCTCCACCCAGCCTGTATTTGTGCCTGGGATTGCCATGACCCAGGTGCAGGACCTTGCACTTGGCCTGGTTGAACTTCATGAGGTTGGCACAGGCCCACCTCTCCAGCCTGTCCAGGTCCCTCTGGATGGCATCCCTCCCCTCCAGCGTGTTGACGGCACCACACAGCTTGGTGTGATTGGCGAACTTGCTGAGGGTGCACTCTATCCCACTGTCCATGTCGCCGACAAAGATGTTGAACAGGGCCAGGCCCAACACAGTCCCCTGAGGGATGCCACTCGTGACCAGTCTCCACTTGGACACTGAACCATTGACCACCACTCTCTGAGTGTGGCCATCCAGCCAACTCCTTATCCACCGAGTGGTCCATCCGTCAAACCCATGCCTCTCCAGTTTAGAGAGAAGGATGTCGTGCAGGACAGTGTCGAAAGCTTTGCACAAGTCCAGGTAGATGACATCAGTTGCTCGTCCCTTGTCCACTGATGCTGTGACCCCATCATCGAAGGCCACCAAATTGGTCAGGCACAATCTGCCCTTGGTGAAGCCATGTTGGCTGTCACCAACCACCTCCTTGCTCTCCATGTACCTTAGCATGGTTTCCAGGAGAATCTGCTCCACGACCTCGCCAGGCACAGAGGTGAGGCTGACCAGGCTGTAGTTGCCCGGGTCCTCCTTGTTCCCCTTTTTAAAAATGGGGGTTATGTTCCCTCTCTTCCAGTCATTGGGGACCTCACCAGACTGCCACAATTTCTCAAATACGATGGCCAGCTGCTTGGCAACTTCATCCGCCAGTTCCCTCACGATCCGCAGATTCACTTCATGTGGTCCCATGGACTTGTGCGCCTTCAGGCTTCCTCATATGTTCCCGAACCTGCTCTTCCAGTACAGTGGGCGGTTCTTCATTCTCACAGTCCCTGCTTGTGCCTTCCACAGCTTGGGTGGTGAGACAGGAGCCCTTATCGGTGAAGACTGAGACAAAAAAGTCATTGATCACTTCATCCTTCTCCATGTCCCGGGTAACCAGGACATCGGTTTCCTTCCAGAGGGGGCCTACATTGTCCTTGGACCTCCTTTTGTCCCCTACATACCTACAGAAGCCTTTCTTGTTGTTTTTGACATCCCTGGACAGATTCAATTCTGTCAGGGCTTTAGCCTGCCTAACCTGATCCCTGGCCACTCGCACATCCTCTCTGTAATTCTCCCAGGCTACCTGTCCATGCTTCCACCCTCTATAGGCTTCCTTCTTTACTTTCAGTTGGTCCAGGAGCTCCTTGCTCATCCACGTGGGCCTCCTGGCCTTTTTGCCTGACTTGTTCTTCATTGGGGTGCACCACTGGTGAGCTTGGAGGAGGTGCTCCTTGAATACGGACCAACTTTCCTGGGCCCCTTTTCCCTCCAGGGCTGCCTTCCATGGCACTTTGCCCATCAGGTCCCTGAAGAGGCCAAAGTCTGCCCTCCTGAAGTCCAGGGCAGAGAGCTTGCCATGGAGTTTCCTCGCTGCCCCATGGATCTTGAATTCCACCGTGTCGTGGTCACTGCTCCTTGCAGGGGTGGGGGGTGAACTAGATGACCTTTAAAAGTTCTTTACAACCCAAACTATTCTATGATTCTATGATTATTGTTTATTTATAACCAAAGATTAATTGTTATTTTAACTTCTGTCATTGGTTCCATGTGTCGTTTTAACAGTACTTTTTTCTCTACAAACCTTTTAGACTCCCCAACTCTCAGAAGCCAAAATCAACACCTCTGCCTGCATGGAGGGTCTGCCCCAAAGAATGCAGATGACTGTTGACTAACCTATTACTTTATGTCCTGCTTGTTGTAATGATTTTGCCCATGGTTAAAGGAATCAGTCTACAATAGCATATATGAGAGTAAATGAAAGTACTGTTTTGCTCATCCTAATGAAGACAAGTCATATTTCTCTATTATCAGACTTCTTCCTTCTCTTTAAATTAATTAGCATAATCCTGGCTGAAACACTAATCTCATCTGCAACTGTTGTTTAGCATCAATTAATGAGCATTAATTAATTAATAATCTTTAATTACTTCTACTGATGTACAGAAAAATATTTACAATCAGTAGGATTTGCAAAATAAATCTGGAGAAATAAAAATTTAATATCTAGGTTGGCTATAAAAATTTATTAATCCTTGTCAGTTTATTAAGTTGATATGCTCAAATGTCCTTTTAAAAATAAAAATATTTCCTTTGACATTCTAAAAATGTCAGTTTATTTTGAAATAACTCCTAATATGTGAAAGTTTAAAAAGGTATAAATTGTTCTTTGACCCAAATAGACATATTTGTGGTGACAGGGATTTTACCAAGAGATACCAAACCTTATACAGCCCACTGACTGTTATCCGTTGCTGCTGTTCCATGTGGGTGCCCATGACATAGCCAGGAGCAGCCTGAGGAGTATCAAGAAGGATTACAGAGCTCTGAGAGCAGTAGTTAAGTATTGTGGAGTGCAGCTATTTTTTTTTCAGCAGTCCTTCCAGTTGAAGGGAAGGGGCCTGGAAGGGCCAGTCAAATCTGGCAAATCAACAAAGGACAACAGGAATGATGCCACAGCCAGGGCTTTGGCTACTTAGACCATGGGACTTGCTTCGAGAAACCTGGTCTACATGGGGCTGGTGGGGTTCACCTGACAGAGAAGAAGAGCATCTTTGGCCAAAGGCTTGCCAGACTTGGGGCTATAAAGTAATGTTGTTGGGGAAGGGGAAGCACAATTGATCCCACTACTGACAGCATGGCACCAGTGCCACCAACAGGTGCCCAGAACCTGGGGAAGGGTTCCAGGTAAGTAGGAGAGCACCAAAAGTGCATCTCAATGGAATTACAGCCACTCCACCCAGCAAGTCAGCTTGACTGGAGGCCCAGCTTAAGTTCCTCTATGCTAAACGCATGTAGCATGGAGAACAAACAAGGAGAGTTAGAAATGTGTGCACGCCTGCAGGGCTACGACCTTGTTAACATCACAGAGACATGGTGGAAAGACTCCTACGACAGGAGCATTGGAATGGAGGGATATAGGCTCTTTAGGGAGGACAGGCAGGGGAGACCAGGAGGAGGTGTCACCCTCTATGTCAATGACCAGCTGGAGTGCATGGAGCTCTCAGCCTGGGGATGGATGAAGGGCTGACACAGAGCTTATGGGTCAGGATTACAGGGAGGGCAGGGACAGGGGACATTACAGTGGGGGTTTGCTACAGGCCACCTGACCAGGAGGCTCTCGTCATTACTAAAGAAGTTCCAAGAATCCACTATCAAGATCACATACAGGACTGAGTGCAGAATTTGCACTGAATGATTAGGTTTTAAAACATAATGGGATATTTGACTGAAAGATTCAGCTATGGCTTTTTGTTTCAAGGTAAATTAAGTCAGCCTGCACTGGCACAAGCCAAATATCTCTAAGAAAGACTAAATTATGAGAATCAATGTTAATTACTGTAAAAATATAACTGTTACTTAATAAGGAGAATATTTAATACATTATTATTTGCACTACTCTAATATCTAGAGATCTCATTCAGTTTACAATGTCAACATCCATGCACAGTGCAAAGGCTTTTAGCATTTTACCATAGAATCTTAAAGAGTAGCAAAGAACAGCAGGGTAAAGAAAACCACATGGGAAAATATACAGGGTGTATAGAGTCAATGATTACAGGGCAATGCAGTACAAAAGGATGTAGGCACAATTCTGTCATATTTCTTTAGTCTTAAGAGCTGAAGACAAACCACCTAAGCATTAATAAAACCTTCATAGTACTCCATGTATGATAATGAGAACAGGAACTTATTAGCCCATCAAAGAACTGAATGCATAGCCATTTGTAATTTATGTGGCATCTACAACCACATAAGAATGTGAGATGTGTCTGATTTTTTCTCTTTATGAAAATTCAACTACTTCTTTACTCTCATAACCATCATCCAGTACCATTTTCCGTATGGTAGAGGTATAGATAATTTCAAATAGTATGCCACTACAAGTGGAAGAATGAAACAAAGGAGTAGGACCAATAAGTTAAAAAGCCACTCTAAAATATTTCTGTGAGGTACTTTTCCTATGAACTTCATAGCATTACATAGCATGGGATGATATGAAATTTTTGCTGTCAATTTTTTCAGTGACCTACATAAGTTATTCCAGGCTTTTGGAATAAAATGTCTATCTGAAATTTATAACTATAAATCTTTTAAAAGATGTCAATATGTATTATGTCATAGTGTTTCTATAAGATTTAGATAGTATGCAAAACTGTAGATGGAGGTAAATATTAAGTTTTAATTACATTTCTAGTTAAGAAATACCAGGTCTGGTTTTAAAACCAACCAAACAAAAAAAAACCCTAAAACAAACCAAAACAAAACAAAGCAGCTAATTATCTTCAAGTATTTCTAGGATTAAAGAGGCTCCTGTTCTTACTGTTCCTGAAAATCATGTTAATGGCATCTAATTGGCTAATGTCAGAAACAAAAGCAGTGAAATGCCATTCACATTAAAATACAATATTAGCAAACAGTTCTATTCGATTATATAATATTTCTGTCTTTGATTTAAAAAATATTTTAATTTGGTAGAATGTTGATCATTTTGTCACTGCAGAGCCTATATCTTCCACAGAGCTTGTCAATTATTTGTTGTAAGTCAATGAAGTTAACTTTTAACCTGACCATTATTCAGTTTTGTTTCTGTTCTGTAATAAAAGTGATCTAAGGAGTGACTTTTCAAGTACACAAAATTGCACTTGCAGAAAACCTTGGAATTCAGTGAAAATTTGGGGATGGAGGAGCAGCAAGGTGATAACTGCCACCATGTTGGTAATGTTAATCCTTTTGCATGTCTTCGATTTTCATGATTAATGAGACAACTGAGGCCATGCAAGAAGCTAAACAAGGGATAAGGTCACATGGGATTTGCTGATCACAGATGGGGCAGTTTGGTTTTGTACATGTACCTCAAGGTTCTTGTGCAGATTTCCCCTATCTTGATGCCATGTTTCTAAAGGGAGATGATGCACAGAAAAGTCCAGAAACAATTGAGTATGGATAGGAAAGACCAGCTGTTCCATTTATTACTGTTATGTGAGTCTAAAAGTTTCACAGTCAAGGGGGGAGCCTAGAGCTTTACAGCCTCTGTAATTTATTTGTGAAATCTGGAGAAGCTATTATTACTTATACAGCTGCTACCACAGCTATGTAGGTGTCTCTGAAGAGGAAAAGGTAAGAAAGAGAAGGATGAGATATTTTGTTATAAAAACAATATAGATTTCTGAAAAATACTTCTGAACCTACTCTCCTTCAAAGGGCTAAAATCTCTATTCCTAAAATCAATGCTAAAAGTATGATCAGAAGTAACATTACAAGTTCTCAGAGGGCTTTTTGCCCAGCTCTGATCATTACTTATGTCTAGAGGTCCTGGCTCATCTTCTAGTGCACTTAACAAGATAAAAGAGAGAATGATTTATTCTATACACAGCCTTAAATGACAGCCTTTGATTCCAGTTTGAAACAATCTCAGAGACCATAACTTTATTTTATTTTCTTTTTCTGTTATGTGCTAATGTTTGTAGTTTTTCTAGTTATGGCTGAGAGGTCACTCAGTGAAATTTCCTGACCCTCTCTGATAACAGTTAAATACCTCGCTGATGGATCTCTGTTGTTTGCCTTACTGACTGCCACTTACTGATTTTTCCACTTCTCTGTCTGTATTTTGACACATCATTCAGAGCTCATGTGTCACAGCTCTTTTGTGTAACCATGTTGCATTATATATCATTTCCTTTCTTGAAGATGTAATATAGATTTTTTCTGCTCACAGAAATATTTTTTTATTTTACTTTAGAAACATCTGTCATCTCCTGCAGGATAATATACAGTACATCTACTTCTCACATCATTTGTCTTAGAACCATTTATTTCCTCCTTATTTTGCTTCCTTTCAGTTAGCATCCATCTTTTACTCTCACTGAAGAGAATAAATATCTTTTTCTCTCCTCTTTCTCCGTATCCAGTTGGCCTTTCCTTACATTAGGGTCTAGATGAAGTTGCAATTTCTCAATATATTCTGCCCCAGACTCTTATAGGTTGGGTTTTTTTTGGAGTATCTGTCATTTTCAGCTTCTGTCAAACATTTTACTCTAACATTGAAGGAAATGAGACTGTTGTAGTTGAGGTACTGTATTAAAGAAGGAATATGAGAATCCATATTTTAACCATCACTAGAATATTTACTGGTTCTTTCCTCTAAACCTAAAGGCTCTTAAACAAATTTTTCTGTAGTTATATTTTTAGTATGTCAGCATATATATGTATATTTTAATATAGAATCATAGAATGGTTAGGGTTGGAAGAGACCTTCAAAGGTCATCTAGTCCTTATTAAAGGTCAAAGGTCATCTAGTCCTTATTAAATAAATACAAGGTTGTGTGCATGTACACTATATACATGCATTCACGTTTATATTGATTTATATACTGAGTGGTACAAGGAGAGAGAGCAAAACATTACTATCTAGTAAAAATAGATTTTTAATTGTGTCTTTTAAGCATGAACTTTTTCCTGAACAGTTGAACAATTTGTTTAATCCAGTGTTGGCTATATGTTACCCCTTTCTCAGAAGCAGAAAAGTCTATATTTAGTCCCATCTAGAAAATCACAAGTACATCTGTATCAATTTTTTTTATACTTTATAACCAACTTTATGGTATTTTTCCAGGAAAAAAAAATATTTAGGGTTGTTTGAAATAAAATATTAATTAACTGTAAGGTATATTTTTTTTCATTAAATGGTAATATTAATTGTCTCTGAATGTTTAAATAATTGAGAAATTTTGAAATTCCTGTAGAATTCTAAAAAGATCTAATTTGTATAATAAAGATGTAGACCTGTTGGAGTGAGTCCAGAGGAGGGCCATGAAGATGCTCAGATGGCTGGAGCACCTCTGTGAGAAACTGTGTCAAATGTTTGCCTCAACATTGTCGAAGCATCAAACCATCACCTAAACAATGGTACATCAGTCAAACCATAGGACTGGAGTCTTCCTGTTTTTTCCTGCAAGATGATTCCGTTATCTTGCAAGCCAATTAAGTCACAGGACTGGAAGCTTCCTGGTTTTTCCTCCTATTTTCCCACGAACTTGAATGCAGAGTTGATTCTGCAAAATTTAGCCTTACCCCTACGTATGCGGCCAGACCCAGGCCAGAAAAACAGAGGGACCCAGGGACCCACTCTTGGAATATGTGACATGAATAAGACGAATGATAAAAGACAGAAACGACCAACATTGGACGGAACGTTCCCTCACCAAGTCAACTGGACTGTTGGGACTCCGCAGCTCCATGGTGGTAGGTATTGCAACTGAAACTCTTTTCCCTCTTTCCTTTCTTTCTCTCCTTTCTCTTGTATTTGTGAACTTTTTCTCGGGTTAATAAAGTTACCTGGCGCTTGATTCTGTTTTGAGTCTTAATTCTGTTCCCGAGAATACAAGCAAAACCACGCTCCGGTGTGTGAGAGGTCGGTCCAGCCACCCCTAGCCTCCCAGACTCGTCTGAGGTCGGCTAGAACTCAAGGGGGCCTTCCTCTCATCCGAAATTGGAGTGTGACAACCTCTCCTATAAGGACAGGCAGAGACAGGTGAGGCTGTTCAGTGTGGAGAAGAGAAGGCTCCAGGAAGACCTTATTGCAGCCCTTCCAGTACCTAAAGGGCCTAATTGGAAAGATGTGGAGAAACTCTTCAGTAGGGCCTGTTGCAATAGTTTGAGGGGTAATGATTTTAAAACACAGGGAGGTAGATTCAGGCTTGATATAAGGAAAGAAATATTTACACTGAGGGTGGTAGAACACTGGAACAGGTTGCTTAGGGAAGCAGTGGATGCCCCATCCCTGGAAACATGCAAGGCCAGGTTGGAAAGGTCTCTGAGCAACCTGATCTAGTTGGAGATGTCACTGCTCCTTGCAGGGAGGTTGAACTAAACAACCCAACCCATTCTATGAATCCTTGATTCTATGATAAAATGTTTATGTATAGCAATATTAGTAATGTGCTATGTACACTATTACATAGATTTAATTACATATATGTGTGTGTATATTTTATGTACATATCTATGTAATGCATATTCTATAAATCCATATGTATATATAACAGAATTATGAAGACAGAAAACTTATATGTTTTTATAATTTTATATATGTTTATACAGCATTCCTCTAATACATATAACTCACATCTTGTCTATAAACCAAAAATTATGATTCAGGACTAATGGACATTGTGTGTGTGTGTGTGTGTGTGTGTGCGCCCGGGTATTTTATGGGGTACCAGTTATGCTGCCTCTCATTCCTCATCACCTGCTTTCTCTATTCAGGCAGTTCTCTGTCTCCTAAGTCCCTCTCCTTTATGTTTCTGGCTGCAGCTCATCTCACTGTAGCTTTTATTTTCTGATATATTCCAGTGTTAGTATAGTTAAAGAACTGAAGGTTGGTTGAGATGTGATCCACATTTTTTAAAACACATAGGTATTTACCTAGCAGTTTGAGGGAATTCCTTAAAAAACTGAAGCAGAGAAGAACATACCTGAGGTTGTTAGAAGAAACAAATATAAACTACTTGATTAATTCTCTTTAAATGTCATATAAATTTAGAAACAATTTTTAAAATATTTTTAAATCTTTTTAAAGATGATAGTATTTTAAAGAAAATAAGATGACATTCATTTAAAAATACATGTTTAGTTTTATTGATAAAGACTCTGATAGCACCAAAGGGATATCTTTAAAAAGAACTGAACAGGAAGAATCAAACAAAACTTCAGCATTTACTAGGAAAATATCAATTGACTTTACTGTTTAGGATTTGGTTTTGTTTTTTTTTTTCTGTATCAAGACAATGACTAAGGAAAAAAAGATGTAGAAGTAGGCAAGTTCATAACAGCTTCATACTGCACAGCAGTTATCTGTATATGTTGTCCAGCTCATGGCAAAACGCAAAGGTCTCAGAAAAGAGCTTCCGCTATGATTCACCTCTCAAAGATCTTTTACACAGCAAGAGATTTAATGAGTTCGTTCTCCTCAATAAGAAGAAAAAAAAAGTTAAAGCACAGCTTGACCAGAAGCTACAGGCAAGCACACAAGAAGCAAATTTCTAACAGTGGCTAGCTTTTTAATCTAGAAGAAAGCAGTACCGTAACATCCTCTGCCTGGAAAATGAAACTAGGTGATGAAAATCAAACGTGGGCAAGAATGTTTTACAGTAGGATAGTTTTTCACTGTAACAGCTTATCTATGAACCTGGTACAATCTCCTTTGCTTGAGTCTTTAAATTGAAAGTAGCTGTCATTAGAAAAGGTGCAATAGAGTTCAAATGCCAAGTATTTAAGAGACACATTACTAGCCTGAATAACACATGCATCATATTGAATGATTATATTCCTGCCAATCCTCAAAAATGTATCCATGCAAGAAGACAAAAATGGAGGGAAGTTGTTATAAGTAAATGATTTAATCTATCTGTCACATGAATGGTAAAACATTTTCATGCATATAAATGCTAGTAATGCAACTTCATGGTCTGCAAACCTTAAATACACAAATAGGCAAAATACTGTTGTTTTATTTACAAGTATACCTTACACATATATGCTCTGCTGAAGATCCTTCATATGTCTCCAACATGTATAACTAATTTAAAACATGAATACATTTCTAATACACACAAAACTTGGAATAAAGTGGGAAAAAAAGCTGTATTAGGCATGTTAACTTTCTGTCACTCATTCCAAATGCCTTGTAAAAGAACCATGACTAACAGGAAGATATTTAGTCTCCTTTTAAAACAGTTAGTTTCAAAGTCTGACACACTTTGCCCCAAAAAAATCCTGTGGTCAAATCCATACCATCTTGAACTCAGTGACAAAATCAGGTTTGTGAATTTATAAATCACAGTATCTTTTATTAAACAAAGTGGAAAAAAAAGTTAGAAAAAACAGGCAAGTTCTTCATGGAGGTAGGATTTCATTGCTGTTGCAGGTGCTTTTTCCTTATAATATCTATGCTAATTTTCCTACAGTGTGACAGATTATTCCTTTGAGGATCAAGGAGAGGAAGAAAGTGGATTTATCTATTTTGGATTTTTTTCGAGATTAGCTCTTTCTTTTCCCTCCACCCTTTCCAAATACCAGTGCCTTTCTGGTTGTTAAGCAGCTAAAAGTTTTGGGCACTTTTCAGTAGATTAGAAGGCTACGTATTTACATTGAAATACTACTTCTTATTAAATTGTTGGAGTATTTGTACAAGTTTTATACAACTAAATATACCTAAATGCGTTTGAGTGTAATGGAAAACTGAAGTCCAAAAGAGTGAAGATAACCAGATGAGATTAACGGAATTATAATGCAGGCAAATATCTAAGTGTTTTGATGGTTGAAAACTTTATCCAAAGTTTTTGCTTGCTTGTTAGTTTGTTTGGTTTTTAGCTGAACACTGTTCAAGGTAAGTCAGTAGTCCGTTGGCACCCTTTTTTATACTGTATAATGAGATGGCACCATTAGCTGAAGGTGCCAGCTGCAATCTGCTGCTTCAAATTGTTCCTCTGCCTCCAGAGCACCAGCTGGAGCAGAGGATCAACTTGCAGAGCTGTGGACAAGTTCTTTTGTGAACACCAAAAAAATACACTGGAAACTTCATCTTTCTGGCTGCCCATGAAGCATAGCCCCAGAGTCTACAGGGGTGGATCTTCTCAGTTTGACCCTTTCAGACTGTTTGAGGTAAATGGGGAGAAATTGGTCTAATACATCAACTGCCAAAGAACTGACCAACTCACTGCAGTAGCCCAGATGGCTCTATTCCTCCAGCGCCATATTGAGTTTTCCATTTAATTACAAAATTTCCAGTTAAGCAATTCCATAAGGAATACTTACAAACTTACAGTTAAAGCTATGCAGGTGTGCACCGGCCTTGACAAGCTTGAAGTTTAAAACAAATATGGGTGTTGTGATAAGACAAACTGGGGAGAGTAAGCACTGGGAGAATTATAAATAGAGTGACATTACTTGGCCCTCTGTAAAATATTATTTCTTAATATTTAAAAGTTTAAATAAATATTTAGTAATTATAATTCTAAATTAAACCCAAAACCTCTTTAAAATGGCTTTTTCTAAAATAAGTTCACACTGTTTGAACTTGATTGGAAGAGATAATCAGAGCAACTACAAATCGAGTGTGAACAGGTGGCACTTAACTAGAAACTATAATAATGTCTAATTTAAAGACAAAGGATCTCATAATCTGATTCAAAGATCACAATGAGATTTATCTCTGTGATGCTTAAATGTATATTAAATTAAACAGGCTCATTATTTCAGCTCATGTAATGAAAACTTTTTATTTATTACAAAATTATTAAATATAATTCTATTAATTTGCCTGACTGGTAATCCCTTCCCACAGGACACTAAAAAGGACTAGGAAACAAAATCAAATTAAACTTCAGAACTGTTAGGGTCACTTTAAAAAAACAAGAAAGGAAGACTCAGAACCTGCAGTCTGACCCAGCATCCTCCAAATCTGCTTTTCAATTGTTTTCACACCTGATCAGTGTCAAGAAACAGCCTCATTAAAATAGCTAGTCTTTTTCTAACACCCAAATTGAAGAGGATGGATGATAGAATCAATTTGAAATTTTATCTTTTCATGGTTTTATTACAGACCACCACATCAGGGACTGATGCACTATAGGAATACTGGATGTAGCAAATCTACAGCTGTATCCAACTGTGTATTTTGACAGCACTGAACATCTGCTCATTTCTCAGGACAAAACAGAGAAGAAGGTGGAAGTGAGTGACTGCGGTTCAGAAGTCAGAGGAAAACATCTATCTACTGTTTTACACTCCAAAGAAAATATATGAAAAGTAAGCTTAGTAAAAACAATTCTAACTAGAATGAAGGCCAATGCAGAGTGATGGAAGTTGCGTCACATCTCTACAGTAAAAGCACTAAAAACAAGGTTTGATTTTGTACCTTAAGCAGAGATTTGGTGTATTGTTATTTACGAAGAGAATACAATTTTGCTAAGGAATAACATTTTCTCATGGAAATTCCTGAGGATTAACTAGTATATGTGTAACTAATTTAATTTTAACTCATACTGATTAATAGAGTCATAAAAGCCTTTCAACATGACAACACATAAAAGAGTGGAAGAAAATTATAATCCAATCCATTTGTTTCTTTCCATGTGCAAATGTGTCAACGTAGCGTTTCTTTGTACAATAATTAAATGAAAATATTTACAATTTAAAGATTGAATCTTTAAGATATTTTTGTATAAAACAAGAACCAAGCTTCACAAGATTTTTCATAATTCATCGTCTGTCATTACTTACATTCTATTAACTACTCTAATAAAAATTTCTCATACATAAATTGGTAGTGTGAATGAATATTAAAAAAAAAAACAAAACAGATTTGTCTTAAGTTTCTGATATTCTCTCCAGAGAAAACTTTGTTTTGAAAAGTATATTTCACCATCCCTTAAGAATATATTTTTTTTCAGAGTGCTTGGAGCATTGTAGCTACTATTGAATTACATGCTTGGAATTTGTCTTAAAAATCCTTGCTTCTTCCATGGGAATATTTATTTCTAACATATACTATTATTATTAGTACTGGAAAGTTTCTTCCTATAAAGTTATGTACAGCGAATGTGAATGAAATTTTGTTTATAGCCTGCAGGAGTTCAGCAAGTGTTTCTGAGAAGGAAGAATAACAGTCCTTCTGGCACAAGAACACCGTGGTGTTTTACAGTAGGTACAATAACTCAAGATAATAGCCAAATGGTACATTCTGGAGTAGTCACCTATCCTACAAGAATGGACACAGTGTTTCGTTAAGGTTTGTCTCAACTTCTTCCTAAAATATTCAGGATTTATTTGTTTTGAATATTCTACACAAAATGAAGATTTTACAATAAAATTATAAGATCCACTTGTTTACATGATTTAGTTTGGAGGTTGCCTCAGTTGCTTTGTTAAAATGTATGTTAGAATGAATATTTGAGAGACAAAAATACGTTTACTGTTACATAAAAATGCAAAATAGGAAGCCTATTGGCACTCTACAGAGGAAATATCAAGCCTTTCTTTCCTGGCTTCTATTTTCTTTAAATTTAAAAAACTATTTGTAAACACCACAACCATTTGTTTTCCTCACCTAACCCAGAAGAACAATGCCTACTTTTGTTTCTCTAATAATTTTAAAATTATTATTATTTTTCTAGCGGGTTTTGATTTTGTAACTTGGGAGTAGTTTTGTTAATGATAGGCTTCCCTCAAAGCTAGTATTTTACTCTTTAAAATAATGGAAGTGATAAGCCATGTAACACTGATTTTAGTATGTGAACATATTTTCACTTAAGTCTATGAAGAAGAGTCTGCAGAAAGATGTTGCAGTGCAGGCATAAGATTCTATTATCAAACCTGAGAGTTACTTAGTTTCTGATCTTAAGCACAACACATCAATTTATAAGTGTCTCACTTGGGCTTACAGTAGAATGGAGATATTGAGAAGGTTTTTGGTTTAGTTTGTTGGGTTTTTTTTTTTAGTGTTTCAGGTCTTTATTAACTTATCCCATTATTGAACTAATAATTATTCCATATTATTGAACTAAAGCAGTTGAGGATTTTTTTCAAAATCTGACAAATTCTCAACACAACACTAAACACATATGCTTTTCCCCTTTCCAGTTAGAAAATATTTCAACACTCTAAAATAGTGTACCTTGTACTATGAAAAGGTGGGAAAATAATTTTCATTACTTGAAATCACAGTGCTTAACTACTAACAGAAAATTAAATTAGCCCGTAATACATAAAATGACATTGCCAGTACATAGCTACCAGTATTTATGGAATATAGAATCACAGAATAGAATCATATAATCATTTAGGTTGGAAAAGACCTTTAAGATCATTGAGTCCCACCATTAACCTAGCACTGCCAAGTCCATCACTAAACCATGGCCCTAAGCACCACATCTACATTTCTTTTAAATACTTCCAGGGATGGTGACTCAACTACTTACCTGAGCAGCCTGTTCCAATCCTTGACAGACTTTTCAGCAAATAAATTTTTCCTGATATGCAACCCAGACCTTCCCCAGGTGCAACTTGAGGCCATTTCCTCTTGACCTATTGCTTGTTACTCAGGAGAAAAGACTGACATCCATCTCACTACAACTTCAGGTATTTGTAGAGAGCAATAAGGTCTCCTCTGATCCTCCTTCTCTCCGGACTAAACTACGCCAGTTCCCTCAGCCATTCCTTATAGGACTTGCTTTCTAAACCAGCTTAGTTGCTCTTCTCTGGACACACTCCAGCACCTTGATGTCTTTCTTGTAGTGAGAAACCCAAAACTGAAGACAGTATTCAAGGTGCAATCTCACCAGTGCCAAGTACAGGGGGATGATCTCTTCCCTAGTCCTGCTAGCCTCACTGATACAAACCAGGATACTATTGGCCGAATTGGCCACCTGGGCACACTGCCAGCTCATATTCAGCTGGCTCTCGACCAATGCCTCCAAGTCCTTTCCTACTGGGCAGCTTTCCAGTCACTCCCCAAGCACTTAGCATTGCATGGAGTTGTTGTGACCTAAGTGCAGGAACTTGCACATAACCTTATTCAGCCTCAAACAGTTGGACTTGGCCCCTTGATCCAGCCTGTTCAGATCCCTCTGTAGGGCCTTTCTACCCTCAAGCAGATCGAAACTCCCAGCTTGGTGTAATCTGCAAACTTACTGAGGGTATGCTAGGTCTCCTTATCTGGGTCATGGATATATATATGAAGATATTAAAGATACTAAAGATATTTCTTGGGATTTCTTTTTTTCAATGAAAAAAAAAAATCAGTTCTCTAATTTTTGAAAGGAAATACAGAAAGTATTACTTTTTTATAAGATTTCTTAAATGAAATCCACATGTCTTACTTTCAGAACAGTCTCATTTAATACTTTGTTCTCAGCTTGAAACCTTAATACATTTGTAAAGGTGGATTGCAGGACCAAGATATAAGTTACTGTAATATTTACACTAAAAACTGCACAAGGTAAATTGAATCAATTTCTAAAAAATAACTGAATGTGTTTTTCAGAATCAACAAGAGGGAATATGGCAATTTCTTAGAGATAATAATTCTATTTATTCTAAATTAGTACTTTTTTTAAAAATAACCAATGCCATTCTGTTTCCTCCTAATATTTCTTAACATATGTCTGGTAGAATAATCAAAATAATATTTTTTGCTTTTTTGTCCACATTTCTTTAAAAGACCACAGTTTTACAGCTATAGTACACAGTTACCTGAACAGAAGCAAATTGCTTACAGAGTTGTTTTCCCTCAAATTAATATTTTCTCCATAAAATCCTTTAATATTCTGAGATCTATGTCTCTTAAAAGCTTTCCTAACAGTGGATTCATGCTTTGGAAGACATTTTATTGTGGGGTGTACTTACTACTTACAACTTATATTTTATTGTATATTTGATTCATCCTACTTTAGGGTCTCATCATTAATAACATTTGCTTAATAAATGTATACATGTTCTCAACAGGAAAAACATAATTAAACAGTAGCAGAGCAAATCCATATCCCTAACAAAGTCTTTTGACAAATCCTACACAGAGTGTTTTACCTTATTTCCCTATTCATTTATTTTATTCACAAAATTTAAAATGTAGGTTGTCATAAGATATTTGCCTGAGGATAAATTCTTTTCTTTATCTACCTTTTGTGAAGAAGATCTTTAATTCAGTATTTTCCACTTCCAGAAATCTGAATTAAATGACCACTTTCTCTAGTATCCTCTGACCTGCATTTACGTTCAACAGAACGCTAAGTAAGAGATTTGTGCTCTAAATCACTGGTTCCAAACAGAGGCAGAGATCCTGCTAAAAGAGAGTTGTATGGACTCAAGAGATCTAGAAAAATTAAGAAAAAAAAACCCAAACTAATACTTTTTTGAAAATCTAATTTTAGGTCACAACATTTTTTAAAAAGAAAGGCTTCTAGCCTATGCTTTTCCAATAGAGAAAAAAGAATAGTCTTAACAAATGAAAAAAAAAAAAAATCAATATGTTTGAAGATATTATGTTCAATCTGGCCAGCATAATACAGTTCACAACAGAACACTAGTTTTATTCATAAACTAGGGAAATATTGATATTAAAAATATAGAAAATTTCACTCACTTTTTATTTGCTTGAATCAGATTCACTAGATTCTCTACCTTCAGGTACTTCCTCTGCCTACCCACTCCCCCACCTTAAGCTTCATATCCATTCACACCATAAAATATGCGTTTAGAATATCCATCTTGTCATAAATGCAGACTTTTCTGTAAAACATCTCAAACTTATTTTAAGTAGGTCCTCAAAAATTTTGGCGTATAGTAAATGTTTACATTCAACTGCATCCTCTGACCATTGCTAGCTTCTTGCCAACACACACATACATAGATTTTGCAGAACTTCCAATACCTTTTTTGGCCTATTCCTTGGATACCTGACCCTGCAAACCTACAGTAAATGATATTTGTAGCGAATCCACAGGAGAACCATGAAGATGATCAGAGGGCTGGAGCACCTCTCCTATGAGGATAGGTTGAGAGAGTTGCAGCTGTTGAGCCTGGAGAAGAGAAGGATCCAAGGAGACCTATATGTGGCCTTTCAATACATAAAGGGTGCTTATAAGAAAGATAGAATCATAGAATCATAGAATGGTTAGGGTTGGAAGGGACCTTCAAAGGTCATCTAGTCCAACCCCCCTGCAAAAAGCAGGGACATCCCTGACTAGATCAGGTTGCTCGGACCCCTGTCCAACCTGGCCTTGAACGTTTCCAGGGATGGGGCATCCACCACCTCTCTGGACAACCTGTTCCAGTGCTCTACAACCCTCAGGGTAAAAATTTTTTTCCTAATATCTAATCTAAATCTACCTCCCTCTGTTTTAAAACTGTTACCCCTCGTCCTGTCACAACAGGCCCTACTGAAGAGTTTCTCCCCATCTTTTCTGTAGGCCCCTTGGAGGTACTGGAAGACTGCTATAAGGTCTCCCCGGAGCCTCCTCTTCTCCAGGCTGAACAGCCCCAACTCTCTCAGCCTTTCCTTATAGGAGAGGTGCTCCAGCCCTCCTATCATCTTTGTGGCCCTCCTCTGGACCCTCTGCAACTGGTCCACATCCTTCTTATGTTGGGGGCTCCAGAACTGGACACAGTACTTCAGGTAGGGCCCACCAGGACAGAGTAGAGGGGCAGAATCACCTCCCTCGACCTGCTGGCCACGCTCCTCTTGATGCAGCCCAGGATGCCGTTGGCTTTCTGGGCTGCAAGGGCGCATTGCCGGCTCATGTTGAGCTTCTCATCCACCAGCACTCCCAAGTCCTTCTCCTCAGGGCTGCTCTCCATCCATTCTCCTCCCAGCCTGTATTTGTGCCTGGGATTGCCATGACCCACATGCAGGACCTTGCACTTGGCCTGGTTGGACTGCATGAGATTTGCACAGGCCCACCTCTCCAGCCTGTCAAGGTCCCTCTGGATGGCATCCCTCCCTTCCAGTGTGTCAACGGCACCACACAGCTTGGTGTCGTTGGTGAACTTGCTGAGGGTGCACTCTATCCCACTGTCCATGTCGCCGACAAAGATGTTGAACAGGGCCGGGCCCAGCAAATGGGGACAAACTCTTTAGCAGAGCCTGTTGTGATAGGATGAAGGGTTTTAAAATACAAGGAAGCAGATTCAGACTGGACATAAGGAAAAAAATTTTACTATGAGGGTTATGGAATACTGGAAGAGATTGCCCAGAGAGGTGGTAGATGCCCTGTCCTTGAAACATTCAAGGCCAGGTTGCATAGGGCTCTGAGCAAGCTGATCTAGTTGAACATGTCCCTGTTAGGATGTAAAGAGGACAAAGTGAATGAGAAAATAGACCAATTTCATTTGATAGCTTAGTGCCCACTACATAAACTGGTTTGGTTCTTAGATGTTCAAAACCACAATACCTTTATTTCTGTAGGAATTAATGAACAAACCTTTAAAAGATGCACTGCACTTTTGGAGCAGGATAAAAAATCAGAATCACGAGGTTCTCTACTTTATTTGGATAAAAACCTTTTTCAGAACAGATTAAATGGGAAAAAACTTTCAGAATTATACTTTCCTGTCATAATTATATCCTATAAAAGTGATGCTAATACATTCTTTTACACAATAATTTGCATTTCTTTTTTTAAAGGTAAATGTTCAATGTCTGTCTTTGGTAAGAAAATCAGAAACACAAAAGAGCTCTGAGGACATTTTCCCCATACAACAAAAATGATTCCTTCTAGAAAACTGATTGCTTTCCTTGATTTTTTTTTACTTGCTTTAAAGTGATCCAGTTGAAGGTAGGACTTCATTTCAAAACCCATTCTGCAATATTAGAAAGTGCTAAAAAAGTTTCTTAATAAACATTTTAAAATTTCTTATTCTCTGTGTCAATTTGCTGTTTTATCTCTGTTACTGTTACTCTCACCCAAAATAGCTCTTTTCTCTTGTTTTCACAGCATGTATAAATTTATAGATTATTACACTTTGTTAATATAATATTATTCATTCTATACTGGTAGTATATTGAGGGTCCTTTTTGTTAGCACAGGAGAAACACAATATATTGGAAATTTCCCTGTATAAAAGTTGCTTTAAACATAAACTGGACAACAGATCTTGGACTTATCCTCACACACAAGTCTACTCAGTGTTGATCCAGCAAGCTGGCAAGGAAGAGGCTGTATTGATTACATATCACAGAGGATTTTTCTTTCTGCAGAAAAAGAGCAACAGAATTTCCCTTTCTTCCCATGCTGCTAGTGAAGCTGGAAACTTTTAATGGATCCAGTTGAACGTACCAACATCTATGTTCTTGTTTTAATGCAAGGTCAGAGTTTGCCTTCATTAAACTTAGGCAACATTTTAATGCAAAGAAAAAATAATCTTCCCCTCCTGTTTGACCATGACAGGTGGAAAACGAACAAATAAATGTGTATGGGCCAGAAAATTCAGGCTTACAAGAAGTACAAAATCTGTTATTTCTTAGTACTGTTGCAATGGCTGTGCCCACCCTGACAAAGCAATTAGCTAAGAAGAGCAGGGACTACATGATTTTCTCTGTACAGGAAACATATCCATGTAGTATAATTTAAATAGTTTTAAAGGCTTTTTCAAAAAAACATATATTACTTTTGTAATTTATACACTCTGATCAAAACAAAGTTCAGATTCAGCAGCGGTAGAAATAAACATAATTCTAATGTAAACAAGGAGGCTTTGAACAACATTCAACAACATAGTCTACACCATTATTTAATAGCTGTTGATGAGCTGTATGATGACTAGACAAATCTTGTTTTTATAATAGTTTTAAGGTCAGATTCAGTACTGCTTAAATGCAATCTTGTGCCCAGGTTACTTCAACAGACTTACATGTCTGTCAGGATCAAAGAGTTAGTTGAATTAGGCCTGTGTTTTTAAGGCACCTGAGTGGAAGGCTTTAAAGAACAGATATCATGGAATTTGGTAATTACAAGTGAAAGGATGGAGCAGTGCGAGACTGAGTAGCCTGCTATCCTTCATTCTGCAAAACATTCCACTCCAAGGACACTTTAAGAGAAAACAGGAGAATAGCCTTCCCTTCCATATAAGTATACTGGAGCCAAAAAGAAGTTTGAAATCTATGGCGGGACTGATTTTTTTTTTTCTTTTTAACAACTGAGGACTCCAGAATTGTAGTAGTTGACATGTATTGTCGGTCCAAATCCTAGTGAACTCAGTGAGCAACATGAAGAATACATGAATTGCTGAGGGAGTTCAGAGAAAGGACAACCTGAACTGCAAAACCCATGAGAAATCTCAGCAAGCACATTCTTAGAGGACAGAAGCCCTTAACAGGACATAAATAATTATTTATTTCTTCTTTTGAAAAATTTGTCTGGGACAGACATTAGACAGTAGTTAACATGGTATAGAACTTGCAAACATTGATGTTATCATAAGTTAATAAATGCAAACATTAAAGTACATCTTTACAGAAATGTAAAGCATATATACATAGTTTGCACATCAAATATAGAGAAGGACCACATTTTAAGGGATTGTTCTTGATCCTGTTTAAGCTAAGAGCTAAATACCTGTTAATTTCAGTAAGAGTAGATTTAGCTCCCAAGGAAAAATTATTCAACTTGTCTGGTTAGCAGAGTTTGAATCCACATTTTTTCACCAAAATCTGGTATGCTTTTTTGAGATTGTTGGCAACAGACCACACCAATGTCTTAGACAACCACAATGACTTTCAAATTTAAACATTCAGGGATGTAAAGATAAAAATATGTGACATTTTGTAAAAAATATTTTCATTTTTGTGAGGCACTTAAAATTAAATGAAATCTAAATGCATGAAAAAACTCCTACTATCTTGCTGTATTACAGGACGACTGGGCATTTGAATCTGGTTGATCTAGACAGTTAAAATTGAAGAAAACTACTTTTACACTGCACATTTAAAAATTATTCTTTCACTAGATCACCGGCCATATTTCCCAAAGGTATAACTGATAGGAAGATATGCAGCTTGGTAGTCCCATATCTGCATGAATAATAAAGTTGCACAAGGAATAAGACACAGATCAATTTCTTCGCGGAGAAGCTGGAGGGAGTCCAAAAGTAGGTGGTTTCAAGATAAAGGATATAAGCTGACGTGAATACATCACAGAGACACATATTGGCAGGAGAAACTCACAGGGTTAAGACTGGCTACAACATCTATGAAAAAAAAAAAAAGATTAAGAAAAGCAAAAGAGTCTGGCAATGGTAAAAAGAAACTTCAGAAAATAACTTACCTAGAGTAATATTTATACTATGCTAACATACTGGTCATATATACTTA
Source organism: Ardeotis arabs (assembly GCA_011801015.1). Lineage (NCBI taxonomy): Eukaryota > Metazoa > Chordata > Aves > Otidiformes > Otididae > Ardeotis > Ardeotis arabs. The sequence continues at coordinate 23,432 of JAAGAY010144809.1, read as the reverse complement.
TCTTTTCAGTATTAGTGGATGCTGAAACCGAAGAGTGGTCCATTAGAGATACTAGTGTGAAAAGCTACCAAAAGACAAGAAAACTCAAAAGAGAAAGAGTTAAGTGTTCTTTTTAGTTGCCAGGATACAAAATAATGAACAAATGAGTGATTATGGCCCCAAAAGAAAACAGCACCCTGATGCTTTCCACTGTAGGAAAAATAAAAGAAAAAAAAAGTTTTAAAAAATTTAACTACAAATATTGTGTTCTGACCATCACACATATTTGAAATATATCTGTTTTCCATATATTTAGTATAAACACTTTCTGATGAGGAGAAGGCTTTTTATGAGTCTACCCCATACCTAGCTGAAATGTGCCTCATTCCTGAACTGGGATGCTGGATTCCAGAAGAGTCCAAATAAAACAGGATAGATTGGAATGGCATAGAATAGAATAGAACAGAATAGAATAGAACAGAACAGTTTCAGTTGAAAGAGATCTACAGTGATCATCTAGTCCAACCAGTGGTCAGGTGACCACTTCAGACCTAATCAAACATTAAAGCATACTATGAAGGGTGTTACCCAAATGCCTCTTTTTAGGGCACTGACAGGCATAGGGCATCAATCACTTCTCTAGGAAGCCTGTTCCAGTGTTTGACCTCTGTCTCAGTAAAGAAATGCTTCCCAATCACTTCCTAGAGAAGTGATTGATGCCAATCCTGCTGTAATGCAGCTTTAAACCATTCCCACACATCCCATCACCATATACTAGGGAGAAAAGATCAGCATTTCCCTCCCCACTTGCCCTCCTCAGAAAGTTATAGAGACCAATGAGGTCATTCCTCCAGCCTCCTTCTCTCCAAACTAGACAAACCCAGAGTCCTCAGTAGCTCCTCATAGGACATGCATTCCAGCCCTTTCACCAGCTTTGTTGCCCTCCTCTGGATGCATTTGAGTATCTCAACTTCCTTCTTAAATTGTGAGGCACAGAACTGCACTGAGTACTCAAAATGAGACCATTGCTAAATGCAGCAGGATAATCACCTCTTTTTACCGGCTGGTCATGCTGTGTTTGACACACCCCAAGATGTGGCATGCCCTCTTGGCTGCCAGGGCACACTGCTGACTCACGTCAAGCCTGCTGACAAGGAGCACATCCAGATCCCTTTCTGCAGGGCAGCTGTCCAGCCACTCTTCTCCCAGTTTGTACTTGTGCCCAGCATCACTCCATCCCAGGTGCAGAATCTGGCCTTTGTTCTTGTTAAACTTCATTCCATTGACGATCGTCCAACTAATCTATCTAGATCCCTCTGCAAGGCATCTTGTCCCTCAACAGCCCCTCCCAGTTTGGCATTGGCAGCCAACTTGCTAATGGTACATTCCATTCCTGCATCCAGATCATTGATAAACATGTTGAACAGAACTGGTCCTGGAATTGAGCCCTGAATAGCTGCTGGGCACCTGAGAAAATAAAAATCAGTATCATTTAGCCATAAAGAACACAAGCTGAAAACATATTGAACAAAAAAAAAGAATTCTTAATAGAAGTCCAGACTATTTTCCTATGAATAAAGCACAAGGAGGTGGAAGATAGGGCAAGGGAAACTCCACAGGACCAACTTCAGTAGAAGGAGGCAGCAAGCTTGCTCTTTGTGGCAGCATCTTTCAGCCTCCACTCACTTCATTGACCCTCACCATAGGAGGGAAGAATATAGGGGAGTCCATGGACAAATGGGAATATGCCAGATGTAATATAAGAGTAGCTCAGAAAAGCATTTGATACAGTGCCTGAGGAAATCTGGCTTCAAAGAATAAATTATCATCTGGATGTGAACCGATCTTCTCTGAACTGAAAATTGCCTGAAGGACAAGGCAGAAAAGTGCAAGAGAAATACAAGTGGCTGTGCTGCCTGGCCTGTGAAAGTAGTACATTATCTAAAGTCTCTTATGCTATTAAATTAGGAGTTATTATTACAGGAAAAGAAATAATACCAGTGAAAGGGGAAGGAGAGGTAGAAAATGTCACATTGAAGACAGACACACAGAAATGTATTCTGAAGTGCATCAGCTAAAATTGGTCATTGCACACCAGTTTACTGGAAATATGCTTTCAGCAGTGTATGATGCCAAAAATTTCTTTCAACTTAATGTCACAGGCAAGTGATACACTAACATTTTTTTTCTGCATGTGAATGACCAAGGCAAAGAAACTGATAACTGGACCTCTCATCCAAGTTAAATACATATCAAGCATAGTCTCTACAGAAAGACTGAGATAATGCAAAAAAAAAAAAAAAAAAAAAAAAAAAAAAAAAAAAAGAAAAAAAAAGAAAAAAAAACCCACCATGCAAAACAGTTATCTCCACTATATTCAAGAACAGTGTGTTGGTGGGCATGGAAAGTAAAAAAATAAAAAAAAAACAGATTAGGAAATAGTAGGCAGCCACCACCTCAAATGGTACATTCTGTTTGATTAAAGTACACAAAAGTGGACCAAAAGAGTTTCTTAAAAGAAAATGATAGAGTATGCTCTGCCTCACCAGAAACAGCAAATCACACTACAGTATGCTCAGTCAGTCCTGTGAAAGATGGTCTTAAATCAAGGGAATACTTGCAGAATTTTGCAACAGTATGTAAGGAGTCAGTGTTAATCCTAGTATTAACATATTGAAGTTTATTTATTTCACTACTTTCCATTTCAGCTTGCTCAACTCAGAAAATTGTCCCAGACTAAAATTGTTATTTTACACTGATTTAACTAAACCAATGTCAAATTGACAGCAACTATGTTTAACATTTGATGCAGGATTTAGTTCTTTAAAAATTCACAGGCACAAGTGAAACAAATGCAGCCAATTCAAATCAATTTAAACTATGAGAAAACCCCCTTATTTCTTGCATTGCTTCTGTTACCTAAACTAGTTTTGTCCAATCTTTTTCAGCTGGACAATTTCAATTTTACAGTTGTTTTCAAGCAAAAAGCACTGTGCTTGAGTTGTAAAAAATAATTGTTACTAGTTAGAACTCTGTCCAACTAAAATTCATTTTTGTCAAATACTACCCAAAAATTATTATTTTAATGAAGAATCAGTAGTCTTTCCCAAGGAGATGTCAGCTGACACCATTCTCATTCTCTACTTAATCTACTGAATGCACAACTAATACTAAGATTAAGGTCAGATCAGCATTATAAAGCACTTTCATGTGATATTCTTAGAACCTTGCTTGTGATTTGGAAGAAAGTAATCTGTTTCCACACATGAATCTCAACTGCACAATGCTCCTGTAATCATTTTGTTCATTTGGGCAAAATTATTTCCTGTAACTCTGATTAATTGTTCTTTAAGTGCCACTGCACACTGAAATTAAAGATGCGATTTCATGTCACATCTAAGCTGATATTATAATTTTGCCCAGAAAGTTACAGTAGTGGAAGACTTACCCTACTGAAAAAAATGGGCTCGGATGACTGCCAATGCACAGAAGAAGGGATGGGAATATAGACTGGTACAAGAAATTGTCTCTTGGGAACTAATACAGGGAATTAATGGTCTGCTAAATATTGCTTGATTTAGGAGACTAACTGTCTGCTAGAGAATGCCTAACAATCCTGTTTGCCTTGAAACTCACTTAAGCTTATCAGGGACTGGCATTTGTCAAGAAACTGGTATTCGTCAAGGACTAATATGTCTAGCAAAGGATGGAATGTTAATTCCACCACAAATCTGGTCAGAAGTCGCAAAACTGCTAAAATCACCAAGTGAAAGGAGAGCATGGATGAATGACTAAAGTTCATCTAGAGGAAGATAAGACCCCTGAAGAAGTAAACGACCACCGGAGACAGATCTGAAATGCTAAAGCAAGTGTTTTTTTAATAACCCCGCCTCACTTATGCATATGTATGGCTGTATTGTGCAATCCTATGAATATGTATACCTGCACCGTACAAATTTTTTGTAAAATGTGCTGTTGGGGTGCATGCTTTTGGAGGAGCGATTCCCAACGCGCCCAGCGCCAAATAAACATGCCTGCTTTATAACTCTTTCTGAGTTGTAGAGTTTGATCCGCACGTCAGGGACTACAAACCACTTTATTGTTTTAGCTGTAACATCAAGCAAATCCTGCATGTACTCTTGAGTCCTTTTGAAGCACAAGACTCACACAAGTGTGAGTGCACCCCAGCTCTGGCTCAGGGATACTCTTATGAAGAAAGCACTGGTCATGATTGGTGAATTTGGTCTTAGGACTAATATTGAGAGTACTCCTGCAGCACAGCATAGATATTGCAGAAGAACTATCTATTTAACAACTACTTACCACAATCAGTGTGCTCAGGAAGCACACTGTCACACAATCAATTGTTCTTGATTTTGTTTATTTTAATCATGCTTCTTCAATAAATCAATGTTATTCATAAATTGTTTTCATAAGTAATATCTGTGTTTCTTGAAATATTACATATTTAGAAATGTATTTGAGCTGTTTCATAAACTGTTTCTATTAGATAGTGACAATTGGTTTTTTTCTGAATAATAACACCAAGCCATACAAAGAAGAAAACTGTCTACAGAAATTTACAGACATTTGGGCTGTTAGTTTTATAAACTCTCCTTGGAGTTTTTACAATTCAGTAGTTCAACTTGGTTCAATTTTAAGTTGAAAAACTTTTAATATAATACTAGGTCATGTAAGCTGGTTCCCTCCATGTGACCTGAGTCCTACAGGTTTGTGTAGGTACTGCTGTTTGGACACTCCATTGCTTACTTGCCTAAAACTCATACTCCACAGTCTCTAAATATGGATTTGGTGACACCAGTAGCTGATCAAGCTATATCTGACTATTTATTCTTACACTTAAACATCCTTGGTCTTAAATATGTGCATCTTCTTCGCAATATACTGTTGTGAGCTAACCTTGCTGCAGATCGTCATGTTTTAGCTACAGTCATCAATCAAGTAATACACAGTTGCTCAATCACCCTCCCCCTCCCCAGGGAGCAGGGGAGAGAAATGGGAAGAAAAGAAAACTTGTGGTTTGAGATAAAGGCAGTTTACTAGGATAGCAAAAGAAAAGACAATAATATATACATATATGTAATAATGATAATAATAACAAAATACTAATAGAAAATAATAATAATAATAATTGTTATTGTTACTATTTAAAAAAAACCACACCAAACAAAAGCAACAAATGCTGCACAATTTCTCACTGATGACCCAATGGCCGATACAGCCTCAGCAATCACAAAACAAAAAAAAAAAACATAAACAATCCCCCCCACTTAAGTACTGAGCATGATGTTTATGGCATGGAATACTCTTGTTGGCCAGTTTGGGTCAACTGTTCTGGCTATATCCTTCCCAGCTTCCTGTACCTCCACAGGTACAGACAGTAACCTTGGTCTCTTCAGCAACAACTAATAACATCACTGTGTTTATCAACATTCTTCACTTACAAAATCCAAAACACATCAGCTACTGAGAGGAAAATTAACTCCATCCTAGCCAAAACCAGGGCACAGACAAGCACCACACAGTCACTTATTTACTTCCCTCCCCCAGTGGAATGGAAGAATAAAAACAAGAAAACTTGGAGGTTAAGGTAAAACAAATAAGCAAACAAACAAAAACCTGTTTAATAAGTTAATGGTAAGTGCAAGAAGAAGGAATAAAATAAAATAAAACAAGTGATGCAAAAGCAACCACTCACACCTCCCTTGGGCAGATCAATGCCCAGCCAGTTCCCAAACAAAATATCGTTAACCCCCTAAAATCACCTCTTTTTCCTTTTGTGGCTGAGCATGACAGTTTGCAGAATGCAATATCTTTTTGGTTAGCTGAGGTCATCTGCCTAATTGTGTCCCCTCCCTGCCCACTGTGCAGCCCTGCTGATCTATTCACTGTGGGGACAGACTGAGAAACCAAGGAGGCCTTGATGCTGTGCAAACACTGTTCAGCAAAAGCTAGAATATTAGTACACTATCAGTACTGGTCAAAAATCTAAAATACAGCACCATACAAGCTGCTATGAAGAATATTAGCTCTATCCTAGCCAGGCTCAGTACATATACCTAAATGCACCCAAAATCATTTCTCTTGCTCAAGGAAATAAAAGATGTGTCATCTTAATATAAAAATAAAATACAGTACCTGTACAATAATTCCTAAATTCTCTTTACTTTGAGAATTATTACTATGAAGATCTTATTTTTCTTCAAATGCCTTTTTTAAAGGGTAGAATGAGGTCATATTGCTAGCTAATTATAACATAGATTTGAGTTAAATCCTTTGTAGCTATAACCTACACATAGGAAAGGAGAGTGATATCACAGCTGAAGCTCTTTCAAGCAACACCTTCTGGTGCTTCCCACCCATATAGAAGTATATCTTTTGCAAATTTTCATAAAAGGGTGTTTCAGAATAATATTCTTGTGATAAAATCGGAAATGCATCTTCAGCACACCTTTTCAAACACTGGAAGCTAACCCAGAATTAAACTTCAATGTTCTATTTAACAGCAAATTTATAACTAAGTGATATTCTACAATATTTTTTCTGAACACAGGTCCAAAAGCAGGTTTCACTTTTATGCCTAGATTGAAGAAAATCAGTGCAAGCACTGTTTGTCATATTTGACTTCATGAGCTTGCTACTCTCATCTTATAAAACTACAGTGCACACTAGGCAAACACTTGCTGCTTTTGTTTAAATGATAAAGCAGCTTTATAACAATCTTTGCTTTTAACATCTCACCTTCATTAGGTTTTAATTTAATTGCTTCATTAAAATATTTCAAAGTCCATCTGAGAAGTTCATCTGTTCACCCTTAAAACTTCTTTCAGAGAAAATGGATTAATTTACCTTCTGATTTCCTGTCATGAGTGTGAATTTTGTAAACAGGATTAAAAAATAATTGATTGCAAAGCTGCAAACTGGTGGGAATTTGTGGAAAACACAGGCTGGAAATATCTGATGAATATGAAATAATAGTGACTGCAGGGACAAACAGAGACAAGTAACAAAGACAGGGTCTAATTTCCATTACTGGGTTAATCTTCAGCATGTACTTTGCATTTAGACAATCTCCATGTCAGGGAAAAAGGGACAAACTTCGGGGAACTTCAATTAGAAGTACAGAAATAAATAATATTCTGCTTCACTAAAAAAATACAATGTTTGATTATCAGGCTTTATTTACCTTTTTGAAAAACAACTTTAATCATTAACTGCAGTAAATATTGAAGTTATTTATAATGCCTTCAAATATGGCTGATTTAGCTCATTGAATAAAATGACAAACAAATAAAAAGTAGTCCTAATGTGCTGGAAAAGGTCAGCTTCTGAAAGATGGTTAAGGACTGTGTTTTTACAAAGCATTCAGAATCAACTATTACTATATATATAAGAGAGTAGTAACTGATAATCAGTGAACAGTTTGAGACAGTATCTGTTACCTAGACAGTCTGAAATGAATATTCTGAAATTCCAGACACTCCCCTAAAAATCAATTTTAATGGCAAAATCCATTTACATTTTGGATGTTAGAACTGTGACTATATCAGCAAAGAGATTTAGTCAGTAGAAGAGTAACTTCATTCTTGTTTGCAAATTAAATGGTGTCATATAAATTTGATGTGCCAGACACATGTTGAAATATATGGAGTTATTTGAGGGATTGTAAAAATATACATGGATTTTAGAAAAAAATAATAATCTTCTTTGGATTTCTTTTCTGTCTTATTGACAAAAGTGAAGCTTAAACTACTAAATCACCATGTCTTATTTGTTTAATCCATTTATATGTATCTAATAGGCACATAAATCATATATGTATATAATATTATTATAGAATTGCTATTCCCTCTTCTTATCTACATTTTTCTTCTTCCCATTCCCATTGACTTTACAATACCTGATAATGTCAAATTGTTGCTCATGTAAGGATTTTGTTGATAGCAGAAAACCTATAGCAAAAATTTGAGGTTTACGTTGTTCTCTGAGACCTGTTAGGCATGCACTTTGTTTAGTCTGGTTAGTAGAGAAATTCCAGTCAAGTTAAGTTCTCCACTAAGAAAGTTCTGTCTAAAGGAATTTGCTATAGGAATAAATTTAATTCATCCACACATTAAGATTAGGGAGCTTTAATAAACAAAAAACTGAGATGTAGCCTCTGAATAAACTTTGAGGGATTTTTAATAAAAATGGTTTGCTATTTAGCCACCAAACACATTTATATAGCTCTAAAAGGACACTGTTTTTTGTAGTTCTATGTTCTGTCTCTTAACTGAGTTGCAATCAGTTTTATATTCTCAGACAACATAGAATCATAGAGTAGTTTGGGTTGGAAGGGGCCTTTAAAGGTCATCTAGTCCAACTTCCCTGCAAGGAGCAGTGATATTTTCAACTAGATCAGGTTGGTCACAGCCCTGTGCAACCTGGCCTTGACAGTTTCCATGGATGGGGCATCTACCACCTCTCTGGGCAACTTCTTCCAGTGTTCCACCACCCTCATTGTTTTAAATTTCTTCCATATATCTAGTCTAAATCTAGATCTTTCCAGTTTAAAGCCGTTATCCCTCATCCTTTAAAAACAGGCCCTGCTAAAAAGTTTCTCCCTGTTTTTCTGATAAGCCCTCTTTAAATACTGGAAGGCTGCAATAAGGTCTCTCTGGAGCTTTCTCTTCTCCATGCTGTACAACCACTACTCTCTCAGCCTGTCCTCATAGGAGAGGTGCTCCAGCCCTCTGATCATCTTCATGGCCCTCCTCTGGACTTGCTCCAACAGGTCCATGTCCTTCTTATGCTGGACGCTCCAGAGCTGGATGCAGTACTCCAGGTGGAGTCTCATGAGAGCAGAGTAGAGGGGCAGAATCCCCTCCCTCGACCTGCTGGCCACGCTGCTGGTGATCCAGCACAGGATGTGGTTGGCTTTCTGGGCTGCAAGCACACATTACTGGCTCATGTTGAGCTTCTCATCCACCGGTACACCCAAGCCCTTCTCCTCAGGGCTGCTCTCAGTCCATTCTCCACCTAGCCTGTATCTGTGCTTGGGATTATCCTGTCCTTCTGGATAGGATCCCTTCCCTCCACCATGCCGAGGGAACCACACCATACCACCTGGTGTTTTCAGCAAACTTGCTAAGGGTGCACTCTATCCCATTGTCCATGTCAGTGACAAAGATGTTAAACAGTGCCAGTCCCAACACTGACCCCTGAGGAACACCACTCATCACCAGTCTCCATTTGGATATTATGCAGTTGACTGTAACTCTTTGAGTGTGACCATTCAGCCAATTCCTTATCCACTGAGTGGTCCATCCATCAAATCCATGTCTCTCCAGGTTAGGGACAAGGATGTTGTGTAGGACAGTGTCAAATGCTTTGCACAAATCCAGGTAGATGACATCAGTTGCTCCTCCCTTATCTACGAATGTTGTAATATCATCGTAGAAGACCACCAAATTTTTCAGGCATGATTTGCCCTTAAGTGAAGCCATGTTGGCTGTCATCAATTACCTCCTCAACTTCCATACACCATAGCATATTTATTTTTGTACTTGGAGTTGTATCTGATGTTTTACTGACAGGGAGAGAGATCTACTTACAGAGCTCTTACATGCATGGGGCAGCAACACTATTTCCACCTGATCATTTTGGCAGCTACTAAATCTGCTATATGTTAAACATGTCCTGCATGCGGCCATCCCTGTACAAGTATCAGGCATGAGGATCCCTTGTTTTGTGAGTTGTAGTGGCAATAAGAATGAGATTCGCTCCAAAAGACTATGGACTTGACCCAGATGGAGATGGAAGAGCAGGACTTCAGACTCTTTAAAGGTCTCATGACCAAAACTCGTGTCTTGGTCACCTAAGTGATAAATACTGGAGTTTAAATTGCATAATGTGGCATATACATGTAACTTAATTTTCACTTCATGTGGCTTAGTCCTTACTCTCAAGGCAGAGTGGAAAAGTCAAATCTATGCTGTACAGTTTATGTTATTTTATATCTTTTTATGTTTAATGGGAGATATCCAACTGAATTAAAGCAAATAGACACATTAGTTTTTCATTTTCAGCTTTGGGAATATTTTAACTGGAATTCCAATTTTATTAGTAAATTTGCTATATAATACACACATGTCAGTGTTTTTCTCTCCAAAGCATCAGACATTTGCTGATAAATATCCTTCCCATCTAAAATTAGGAGCTCTAATTTTAATTAGGAGCATCTACATCTTTGATGAGAAAAGGTCTTTTCAACTGAGTGCTAATTATGATTAATTTATTCATTGATGCTGCTATCATTTATACTTCAATGCACCTGCTAAAACGGCAATAGAGATTCAAACATATATCTTTTTATTCATTTGCTTTATTTAGCAGAATAAAAGATATTTTTGTAATCAGTAATCATATTCCAAATTTATAGCATTCTTAATGAGAAATAATATGACAATATTTTTTTCACTACTGAGACAATCTAGAAAGCACCAAGGAATATAAATTTGCAAGTGCAGAAGAACTAATTTTGTAAATACACATCAGTTGCAGATAGGCTGCTGCTATCTTTTGGTTATGCAAATTATCAGTATGTAAATAGCAAAATCTTTCAAAAAAACCCCACCTATTCTTTCATGCAGTACCACTTCACGACATGTATAATCTTATCTTGTTGCCTAGGTAGAAAGACACAATGCCTCAGATATTCATCTGTCCAACATGTGCAACAAGGCAGACATCAGTTGTGACAAAGACTTTATTAAAAAAAAAAAACACATCACAGTTACATAGAGTAGATCCACACAGTGTTGAAAGGGAAATGAGACCTGGCCAAATACATGCACATTTTTGCCTCAGCATCTTCACAAAATCTAAGTCCAGGTTCACATGAAAGCTTCAGCCAATCCTACTCCTACCAGGCAGTTTAGGCAGGGCTCTGCAACCCCAAGACTTTCAATTAGCCAAATGCGGAAAACTGTAGACTTTTTTCTAAATGCTTGAAGTGGTTCTGGGAACCCCATGTCTGTGGGGGGAACAGTAGGAGGAACCATCCTCCTGGTCATAGCCTCCTTCTCCTAAAGTGATATGATGCAGCAAGCGTTCCTGCATGGAGCTCTGAGCCTGAGGCCACTGTCTGTTCCTCATATAACAAAATAAAAGAAATAAAGCACCAATGTTTTGGAGTTTGTTTGGTTTTGCTGTTGTTTTTTTTTTCACTTGGATAAGAACCTTGAGCTTAGTTTGCTATGATTTTTACCTTCATATTATTAATTATTTTCAAATATTAGGACAACTACTGAGTATTCATAAAAGCAACTGAAACATCAGAAAATGTTTCATGAAGTTTAGCATAATTGGATATGTGTTTAAATCACAAATAAAAGTGCATTACACAATGAAAAAAAGTGAAAAATATTTCAAATGAGCAACTTCACTATGCAAATGTATCTAACCACTGTTAGACATATGAAGGTAGCACATATAGACTCTAGCCATCAAACTCTGAAGTCTGGCGATCTCTGAATTCAGAATCAAATCAAGAAAATAGAATTTTATATGACTTGATCAGGTCTACCTTTTAAGGATTTGCCAACAGTCACAGCTTTCAAGCAAATGGGGATAGAGAGTAAATAAATTAAATTTAATTGAATAAAAAAATCTTCAGATAAAAGAAATTTGAATAGTTTGTGACTCCTTCATGTGATAGAGAAGATAAAACTACAATTTTAAAATATAAAATGCATACTGACCTGCAGCTAGCAAAAGCAATGGCAGGTAAGGAACTAAATTTTAGTGTGTAATACACATTAGTGTATTACAATAATACAATATCTCAGTAATTTCAATGCACGGTATTAGGCTTTAGCCATTAAATTCTCTGAACAGAGCTCAGAGAAATTCTTAGCTCTTGCTCATTGAAGTCAAAATAATTATTTTCTTTACTATGGGAAACTTTGAGAAGCAACCATTAGTACAATTTGAAATCATTCATACACCTCAAAAGATAAATTTATTTGAAAAGCTTTCTATTTTTCATGTTCTTTTTCACCTTACCTTTCAGATCCTACAGTATGTAACAGAGTTCTTCGCATGCACCTAGAAAGTAAATCATCACATTTTCTACAGAGCTGTTTGAAATAAAGTTGTTACAGCAGTGATCTTATCTGAATAAAAGTTTTTAGAATTTATATTTGTGGTCTTGTATATGTATTATATTTGGAGTCTTTGCAGAAGGTCAAAATGAAAATTAACATAATCAGTACTTAACGAACTACCACAGCTCTTTGAGATATTTTAAGACAATCATCATTAACATGAGTTGAGATTAATTCATCTCGGATAAGTATTAGTCTTCTGTAATGAATCCCCAGCCAGAAGATTTTGATGCAAATAATGATTGTTTGTGTACTGGAAACAAAAAATTAACTTGTTCATTTGCCAAAATGGAGAATTGGATGTATGAAGTAACATAAACATTAATAAAGGCTAAATAAGTTTCTGGTACATAAACACTATTTGTTTTATCAGGTAAAAAGTATTAATGTATAAAAACCACTGGAATGATCAAAGTGTTTAAACAATGCATCATTTTCTTTCTTGTAGTAATTATGAAGTTTAATATGAATCAAAATCCTAAAACATTGAAAATATGAAAAGTAACTTCTACATTCCTCAGCACATCTAATTTCTAGCATTGCTACACAGATTGTTATTGCTAGAAGTTTTCCACTGCATAAAGACAGGATGGTGAAAAATAGCATGTGACAAAAGTTCTGAAGAAGTATTTCATTTAAATCTCTAGAACAAAATTTTTAGAAAGACTAAGAGGATACTCTCAATTTTATACACCATCAAACACCCAACACTAGCAACAGATTTTAGAAAAGTTTTCCAGTTCAAATACTGAAGAGTCTTGTAACTCATGGTATCAAAGTTTCAGGTATGGGAGATGCTAGAATAAGGTAGAATACACTCAAAGACACAATAGAAGATTATTGTAGCAATAACAAATACAGAAGCTATTCTTGTATTATTTACCAGTACACTTCTGTATAAAAGCCCTTGAATTTCAAAAACAAGGATTGAAGAATAGCAGGGAGGCAATTCTCCATCCTGCTCCTCTGGAGAAGGCTTGTTATTGTTTACCTTTCAATACAAAGAAAGTAGATTAGAAACTTCCCTAATTTACAGATAACATTAAAACAACTTGTAACAGTGATGTCACCAGTTGTGGAAATGCATATAGACAGCAACCTTTCCTCCTGTAGTCAAGGAGTAGCAAATTGTTGAGGTTTAAAATCAATCATCAATCGAATATCACGCAGCCGCCCACTCACCCTCCCTCTCTCCAGTGGGATGGGGGAGACAATCAGGAAGAAAGGAAAATTGGTGGGTTGAGATTAAGACAGTTTACTAGGATAGCAAAGGAAGATGATAATAATAACAAAACATAGGCATAGTAAAATATACAAAATGAATAATGCGTAATTTCTCACCACCCCAAGACCCAATGACCAACATAGCCTGTTCCAAGCAGCAAACACAGAAACAAAACCCAGCAGCAAGCAAAGGAGTGTGAGAGCTGCCCACTGGCTAATCCTCATTTACATACTGAGTATTACTTTTCTGGCATGTAATACTCTCTTTGGTCAGTTTAAGTCAGCTGGACTGGCTATACCAGCTTCTTGCATTTGCACATTAGTGAAACCTCGGAAGCTGGAAAAAGCACTGATTTTACTATGCTAGGCTATCTATATTAGTGTGTTTTGAAAAAAAAAAAAAAAAAAATTCCTATAGGTAGTTAAACAGACAAAACATTTTCAAAAGTAAAATGGAACAACAGGAAAGTCTCCATTTTATCTTAACAGTAAGATAATCATGATGTCTCCTCTCTCAGTATTTTGCTGCAAGGCACGGCAAGTAAAGATTCTATTGATTTTGTATCAGAGATGTATAATATCAGATTCTTATTTTAAAAATTTATTTTTATAGATATTAAAATTATTATTTGCAATATCTTCCTGATACCTTGAACTTTTTCAAAAAAATCTACTGACTGATCCTGATAGCATAGGTTTTAAACATGCTTCTTGAAATGCTTCACAAGAAAATACCAGTTCAGAGCAGCTGTACTATTAATTATGGTATTGTGATGGGCTGTAAGAATGGATGGATAAAGGTTACTGCCAGAACTGGTAGAGGTATCAGAATACTAGTATTTCCCCCCGTCTTTTCTGAGAAAAAAAAAAACTTGCATTTTTCAATGTTTTTTTTTTTTATCTTGAAACTACAGAGAAAAGAAAAATAAGAATAGTAGTCATGCTTTTAATGAGGTTAGGAAAAAATCAATTAGTGCCTTTCACTGTGTATAATCACTGCAGAGCAAATTTTGAATAAAAAGATATATTGTAAAACATAACACCAGGAAGAACCAAAAAAGTTCTCAATGTAAGGAAATGTGGCTTGTTTCCTCTGCTAACAGTCCAAAACACACTATGAGGCATAAAATAAGAGATCAAGAATCCAAAATGAAACAGAAACACTACGTATTCATTACAAGACAACATGGGGTAACATTTAACAGTTAAGTAGAAAATCTGAGCTAAGAAATGTTAAAAGGAATTTGAAATTAAATATTTTATTTTGAAATAATTATTATATAAAATTGTCCAGTTATTTATATTATTGTGTACTAAAATACATAAATTTAACACAGTCATTTTTCTTCAGCAAAATATTTCATTTCATTCTTATAATACAGCCATATTATTGAAAGAACAGATTTATATTACTATAGAATCATAGAATGGTTAGGGTTGGAAGGGACCTTCAAAGGTCATCTAGTCCAACCCCCCTGCAAGGAGCAGGGACATCCCTGACTAGATCAGGTTGCTCAGAGCCTCATCCAGCCTGGCCTTGAATGTTTCCAGGGATGTGCATAGGTTGTACATCAAAATCTACCCAACATATTATCAAGAAGAAGGAAGTGTCTGCAGTGCTAGCACTGCCAAGCTTTCCTGAGATGCTGAAAACATCCTATAAAATTAATATGAATGAGGACCCTTCACACTTTTTAAAAGGCAACAACTTTTCATCAGATTAGGAGAAAGGGTAGGGTGATATGACACTACACTTTTAAAAGGAAAATATTCTTGCATTTGATCTGTTCCCTTTCACTCTTGAATACCTGAATGGTTGCAATAAGACAATAAACATATAATTTATTTTCCTGAAAAATTCAAGAGCTATAAGGTGATTAAAAACCCAGAATGCTGGAAACACTTTGACCAGACATTACTATGGAAGAGCAGTACCTTTTTTAAAAAGATATATGCTGCAGGAGCTAGGATCATTTATTCCCTGGAAAGCATTTTCTTAGTGCTGACTGGAGTTGAAGAGAAAAAGTAGAAAAAAAAAATGTAAAAGCCTGTTACTTAATGAGTCTTTGTTGTCTGAGACTAGAAAGTAGTAGGTAAACACAAGACTTTCAAAGCCTTCTTTTACACCATGATGTTATTATACCCATTGGGTAACACTGTCTGATTTTATCTATTCATGCTACAAATTCCACCAAATCTCAGAGCAGCATCACAGAGCTAAAATTACATTATGTTTTGTGACCATATGTACATGTATCACACAAAAGACCTGCATCTTTTTCAGTAGTTTCATTATTGTTGACCTTTAACACTCCAGCAAATAGACAACTATGCAAATTTTTGTACCATAGAAGAGCAATTGCTGGTTGTTTAAATAAATCAATTTAACAGTAAATTGTTTTGAAGGGTTATTTTTCAGCCTGTTACTCTGCAGTTCTTCTTTGTTCAATTAAAATTTTATGTAGGGTTTTTTCATGCTACCAGTTCTACATTTTTAAACATCAGGGTATTTATTGTTTTCGTTAGGCTGTTTTAGTTAGATAATTATAAAAGACACTTATATTTTAGCAAGTTTGCCAATGACACCAAGCTGTGTGGTGTGGTTGATACACTGGAGGGAAGAGTTACTATCCAGAGGGACCTTGACAGGGTGGAGAGGTGGGCCCATGCAACCCTCATGAAGGCCAAGTGCAAGGTCTTGTACATGGGTCAGGGTAATCCCAAACACAAATACAAGCTTTGTGGAGAGTGGATTGAGAGTAACCCTGGGGAGAAGGAATCAGGTGTACTGATGGACGAGAAGCTCAACGTAAGCTGGCAATGTGTGCTTGCAGCCCTAAAAGCCAACTGCATCCTGGGCTGCATCAAAAGGAGCGTGGCCAGCAGGTCAAGGGAGGTGATTCTGCCCCTCATCTCTGCTCTTGTGAGATCCCACCTGGAGTAATGCGTCCAGCTCTGGAGTCCCCAACATAAGAAGGACATGGACCTGTTGGAGTGAGTCTAGAGGAGGACCACAAAGATGATCAGAGGGCTGGGGCACCTCTCGGAGAAGAGAAGGCTCCAGAGAGACCTTATTGCAGCCTTCCAGTATTTAAAGGGGGCCTACAGGAAAGATCAGGAGAAACTCATCAGCAGGGCCTGTTGTGAAAGGATGAGGGGTAATGGTTTTAAACTAGAAGGATCTAGATTCAGAATAGATATATGGAAGAAATTTTTGCAAATGAGATTGGTGGAACACTGGAATAGGTTGCCCAGAGAGGGCAGGTTACACAACAATTTTGTGCAGGTAGAGCATGCAAAAGTGTCAAGGGTCTTCAATATTTACAGGAACATGTAACTACTGTAGCCTCAAATAGATATCACTACTTCTTGCATTTTATAGGCACCTTTGGATATTGCTACATTTGTCATCAGAGTTTTTCATGAATTTTCATTTTGTCTTCTGATTTTGTCAGCCTCAGTCTCACTTTCCAGCTTATTGCCGTAGGCTACTAGACTGGAACAAAGCTCTGTGCGATGCACAACAAAAGAGAAAATCATGTAAGAAAATTTGGCAATATCCACTACAACAGGTCTTAATCTTCCAGGCAATATGAGTTCTGCAACACTGGCCAAGTTACTCAGATAGGATGAAAGAAGTGAGGTGATATTGATACTTTCTCTACTTTTAGGTAAGAGAACAAAGAGTCACTGGCGAAGGGCCAAGTGAAGGCACCCTTTCAAAATAGCAGCTTGATGTCAGCACTAGGTACTACCTATCATTCAGAAGAGCAGAAATACAAATTAAAAGTATTTCTTTCTCCAAAAGACACCTTTCTGATTACTGCAGGAATTGGAAGATTTCATCTTCGTGCATTTGAGCAAAGTCAGAATAGCGATGCCTGTTATCTTTTAGTTCTAGTCAAAACTCTTCACTTGACTGCAGAGACAGGTAAAGAAATAAACAATGTAAGAGAGCTGAGAGTGAGAAAATTAATAAGGGACCAGCTGTGTTTAGGATGTTTATTTGCCATACTATAGAGAGTCTTCCCACTCGGTTAAAAAATGAGTCGTATTAAAATCAAGCCATTACAATGCATCTTAAAATTATACACATTAAAAAAAACCCCACTAACGAAAACAGAACATACTGAAGAGATAATGTACAAATATCAGCTTATGTAACTGATCAATATCGAGTCGAATTTAAAAGCAGACATATAGTTCGTACAGCTGAATAACTGCCAAACTGGAGATATTTTAGGTGTGTGATAACTGTGCTGCTTGGAATATTCAGCGGGTAGAACAGTGGGGTTGCACACAGGCAGGAGCATCAGGAAGAATGACTAACAAAATAATCTTATCATCTTTAGCACACACTAAGTTAATTTATGCAGGTACATGTTACTGCTCATCGTGAAAAGACCAAAGAAGTGGCAAGTTTCCTGAAGGGAGGAAAGATCAACTAATCAATAAGTACATCTCAGGCTGATTGCAGAGTGGCTCTGACAGACTGATTAAAAGCACTGCTACCCAGACAGTGCTGCCCAGAAGGATAGTAGCTTGAATATGAACCTTTGAATATGGGATAAAAAGGCTGAGGAAATACAAGCAGAAGGGATTATCCTGGAGGAGGGGAAAAAAACCAAACAAACAAACAAACAGATCTGCTTGTCATGCTACATATGATGCCAAATCCATAAAAAAGACAATATAGCAAGAACATGTCAATGAATAATGTAACACGCACAATAGAAATCAGAGTTCATTGTTACTCCACTATCAATGAAATGCACTGTGAAGCTTCCCCTTCATATTGCACAACAGGTATTGTTTCAGAACCACTATCAAGGGCAGCAGATTCAAGGATCATTGCTTTAATGCGTCACAAATCATGTCACAACTTGCAAGTGAAAATAGATTCTTTCTTTGTTTCCACTGTATCCCACAATAGATTGAGGAAGGCAGAACCAGTGAACATCTAATGAATATTAAGCATGTCCCAATAGTGCATTTCTAAGATGATGTAAACTATATATGTCTCACACATATGTGTTACCTACTTATGTTATTCCAGTGAACCTTAGTTTCTATTCATGTCCTAGTCAATATTTACAATGAAGAAACAATGAAGAAAGATTTAAGAGCTCCATTTCTTCTCATGTTATGGATGATAAGATCAATTGATAAATCTTCATATGGTAACTGAAAATACAAATGAAATATAATCTGTGTTGGTTTATGTTTAATACTGAAGGTCTCAATTACTGGTAGTAGAGGGGACCTGTTAGGGACCTTTGAATTCAAACAACATTTACTATGTTTTATGTAAGACACACTCCAAACAACAAAATAAAAAAGACTTTAAATATTTAACACTTTGCCTTTTTAATTATTTGTGCTATCCCTAAATATGATGTAGTCTCACTTATACTATTCAAACATAAACATACTCTACTATTTAAGTATCCCCTGTAAATTGTGCTTCACCTATATAAAATGTTTATCAGAAAACATTACAGTTCCAATGAGTCTTAGTGTATAACCATCAACATTTTGCAAACATTATTTCACCTTAAGATGGAGAAGAATGTGAAAAAAGTCTTCAGTAAGTTAAAAAAAGAAGCCAACATTTTGCATTGAAATTTTCCATCAAAAGTTTTTTACATTGAACTTTTCCGTGTTTATTTTTTTTAAATTGCATAGGTTTAAAATAAAACAAACCAGAAATCACTTTGCACTGAAAAATTGAAAATATTTATAAACAAAACTTCTTCTAGAACCACTTTAGTGATAAACCTTTTATTCTGAGCAGGACTGTTCTGTAAATCCTAGCGGGAGTTATTTATGCTTTTATTAACCTCAAAAACCTTTGAAAAGCTGGTCCTTTTGAAAATGAGATGCAAGATCTATCTATCCTGAGAAATGGACACAGCACGGAATCATTCAGTAATAGTATTTATTGTACTGAACAAAAATCAGCACAGCTGTATGAGAGTGGCACTACATGCCACTAATAAATTTTATTGGTAGGAAGGTTGACTGTGTATCTGCACTGATTTCCTGTTCTAAGTCACTGTCTGTAAAGCATGTGGTACTTCAGGTATTAGTCCAGACACCTCAACCACTAAACTCTTTTGAGTAATATGGACATACTTCAGGCAATTCCCATCCAGGAACTTGAGAAAAAATTTTGTAAAGCAGCTTTACAAAAACTTTAATGGGATTCAGACTCCTGCCTGTATTATGCTTTTTCGCACAAAGAAGGATAACATTCATTGAAACAGGAATACCAAGACAACAGCGCTGTCTTCACATTCTAATACTTGAAATTAATTATTAGTACTTGACAAACTACTTTGTTACAGGACTGTGATAAATATACAAGGGCTCAGATATAACCCATGTAAAGGACAAAATATTTTAACATGTGGCTTATAAGTACTGTGCAAGGAAAAAATATTAATATTAGAAATATACATCATCTTCATCTTGAAATTTAATTCAGATGACAGAATAAACAAAATTCTTGCAGTAAAGAAATGTTTCTTAAGACAGTTGTCCAAGGCAATGGTTATTGCTTCCTTTCCAAATGAAGGAAGACTTACTAATAAGATATAGAAAATGTTCTAACGAAAATATGAAAAGAAATTCAGACTTGTTTACTGCTCCTGACAGAACTTCATCTTGGCTCTAAAGGTGTCTTGCATCATCAAGAGCTAACCATACTGTAGTTGAAGCAGTCTGAAGAGAGAAATCCTACAAAAGGCAGGATGGCTATATATTTGTAAGAAAATTAGAGAGACTCAATTGAGAGGACTGAAGAAGTAAAACATTATTAAATGGTGGTAAATTAGTATTTAATGTGTGCATGATATGTTGCTATATTAAAAATAAATTTTGTAACATATATTGTGTTATTCTATCAGATTAATAAAGCTGTGTGAATCTCAGTAATGTCTGATGAACATTTAATTTTATTAATTTTGATTCTGTTAAGGAATTCAGTTAATTTTACAACTATTTTTTCTTGTATGTTTCTCTATGGTGTTCCTTTTCTCATTCTTGGTGAAATCTGAGTCAGTTTAACTGTAAACTAGAGCACTGTAAATTGTTCATAGCTAGAAACTTTTGAGTTCTATAGGAGAAGTTAATTTAAAATGTCTCATCCTGACCTACACAAAGATCTGCCATAAATACTAAGGCCCATTTACTTCTTTTTATACTGCTACTCACTCATATATCTGCATACAGGTGATTTTCGAAAGATTCATACTGCAAGTAGAACAATATTGTACTGGTGTTTACTTATTATTTCCTAAGCCAAGGTCCTTAATGTCATTAAGTCAAACTCACTTCTTGCTGTAAAGATTTATACTAGATCAAGATTTCAGAGAACATCTTTATCAGACCATTTATATCAAAATTAATCTAATGAAAGTACTTTTGTTTTGTCTTTAACAGAATCCTGCTGCCAAAGGACAACATCTGTTTTTTAATGTTGAACAACAATGGGAGTAGGAAGGAGAAAGAAAAGCAATGTATTGGCAACAACTTAGCTCCCACAAATGGAAGTGAAGACCTTTGAATGTGAATGCATGAAGTGACGAGAAGACAGAAGAGTCTCCAGATGGAGACAATCACAGGCAACAGCAAAATGCATGAGAGCTGAGCTGTAGCCATGGGGAGTCGAGCTCTTAAGAAGCTACCTGCGATTTTACCAGCCATTCTTTCACAAGCCACCTATAACCAGATAGGAAGTGTTCTTATCCAGTTCTGATGATCATTCAAACAGATCTGTGTAGCGAAAGCTTAAGTGATCCTTTGTCCATCTCCAGAAGAGCTCTGATGTAATAGGAAATCTTTAATTTGGTGAAGAATAATTAAATTCTCTGAGAGGGAGGAGAAAATCTGTACCCAAATAGTAATTAAGAAGACACCACCAAGAAAAACTATGTATCTTTTCTGTTTTTAAATATAAATGCATGTGCATAGGGTTTGTTTGTTTGTTTTACCTATATAAACGCAGTTAGTGTGGAAGCCTGAGCTAACAGCCAAACTCCCACCCAGACACTTAGTCACTCCACACACACATACATACACACAGAGAGTGGGGTGGGGAGCGAGACAGGAAAAAACACAATGAGAACATGCATATGTCAAGATAAAGACAGGAAGAGTACTTGCCATTTACTGTTAGAAGCAAAATAAACTCAGCTTGGGAAAAAGTAAGTTATTGTCTGTTAAAATAGATCTAGGTAGTGGAAAACAAAAAGACAAATGTTAAAAAAACCCTTTCCTTTCTCCTTTCCCAAGCTTATCATCATTCTGTCACTCCAAACACCACTACCTTCCAGCCTTTTTGACACTACTTTCCTCACACTTTTCCTCTGCTCCAGCATGATATCTCCATGGCCTGTAGTTCTTTCAGGAATACCCATCTGCAGCAGTATGGGTCTTCCTTAGGCTACAGTGTAGAGATCTGCTCCTACTCTGATCTTGGTGTTCCCTCTGCTCTTTCTCACACTTTTTGTTCCCTTCTCTTCTATCCATGAAGTGTTTTCTGCCCTTTTTAAAACATGTTTTCATAGAAAAACCACCAACTTTGCTGGTGGGCTCAACTTTGACTTCAAGGAGCTAGCTGTGGCCAGCACAGGGCAGCCCCTGGCCTCTTCCCACAGATGCCACACTTACAGGCCTCCTTGGCAACTAACACCTTGCCATGGACACCCAGAACAGATATGATTGACAATTTTTACTACAATATTACAAATTATTGGAGAGAATGAAGAACTGGAAGAATGAAGAATTGCTCACTGTAGCAGAAGAGCAGACTAGGGAACATCTAAGGAACCTGAAGGTGCACAAGTCCATGGGACCCGATGAGATGTATCTGCAGGTCCTGAGGGCACTAGTGGATGAAGTTGCCAAGCAGCTGTCCATCATATTTGAGAAGTCATGGCAGTCTGGTGAGGTTCCTGATGACTGGAAAAGGGGAAACATAACCCCCATTTTTAAAAAGAGAAACAAGGAAGACCCAGGAAACTACAGGCCAGTCAGCCTCACCTCTGTGCCTGACAAGGTCACAGAGCAGATTCCCCTAGAAGCCACGCTAAGGCACATAGAATGCAAGGAGGTGATTGGTGATAGCCAACACGGCTTCACAAAGGGCAGATTGCGACAGACTAATTTGGTGGCCTTCTATGACGGGGTTATACAATCAGTGGACAAGGGACAAGCAACGGATGTCATCTACCTGGCCTTGTGCAAAGCATTTGACACTATCTTGCACGACATCCTTGTCTCTAAATTAGAGAGACATGGGTTTGACAGACAGAGCTCTCAGCGAACAAGGAGCTGGTTGGATGGCTGCACTCAGAGAGTGGTGGTCAATTGCTCAATGTTCAGGTGGAGACCGGTGACGAGTGGTTTTCCTCAGGGGTCAGTATTGGACCTGGCCCTGTTTCACATCTTTGTCAGTAACTTGGACAGTGGGATAGAGTGCACTCTCATCAAGTTCACCAACAACACCAAGCTGTTTGATGCTGTCAACATGCTGGAAGGGAGGGACGTCATCCAAAGGGATCTTCACAGGCTGGAAAGATCGGCACCTCATGAAGTTCAACCAGGCCAAGTCCGAGGTCCTGCACATGTGTGAGGGCAATCCCAACCACAAATATAGGCTGAGCAGAGAATGGATCGAGAGCAGCCCTGAGGAGGAGGACTTGGGGGTGTTAGTGGATAAGAAGATCAACATGAGCTGGCAATGCACACTTGCAGCCCAGAAAGCCAATTGTATCCTGGGCTGCATCAAGAGAAGTGTGGCCAGCAGGTCAAGGGAGGTGATTCTGCCCCTCATCTCTGCTCTTGTGAGATCCCACCTGGAGTAATGCGTCCAGCTCTGGAGTCCCCAACATAAGAAGGACATGGACCTGTTGGAGTGAGTCTAGAGGAGGACCACAAAGATGATCAGAGGGCTGGGGCACCTCTCGGAGAAGAGAAGGCTCCAGAGAGACCTTATTGCAGCCTTCCAGTATTTAAAGGGGGCCTACAGGAAAGATCAGGAGAAACTCATCAGCAGGG